>CM049802.1:10441883-10539727 GCA_027422405.1 Ptychobarbus kaznakovi
AATGATCTCCATATGTGTACTTCAATGGACTAAACGGTTGAAGGTCAAAATTACAGTTTCAGTAAAGCTTCAAAGGGCTATAAATGATAACAGGTGATTAATAAGGGTCTTATCTAATCTTATCTAAAAATTAAATAAATGTATATGGCTTTAAAACACACAAATTCTCGCCTGGTCTGCGATATGTGTGTCCAGACTTCACGTAATATGTAATAACGTTGAAAAGGTCATGCTTGACATAGGTGGAATGTACGAGTCAGTGTTTACAAGTTGAACGTGCAAATAATAAGTCAAACGCCGTTTTACAAAAAAGGGAGTTACAAACTCAAGAGTTTACAAGGTAAAACAACGATGTCGGACGATTTTGAACTTGGAGAAGATGAGATGGAGCCTACGTCAAGTGTGACCTTTTCAACGTATTACGTATGAGGTTGAGAAAAAAAACTCAATCACACCCCCCCTGGTTTATTCATCCATGACATATGCTGAATTACTTTTATCTCCGGTGGGGTTTAAAAATCCCACGAGAAGATCCAAAGTCACAATCTATATCAAATGATTTGCATTTAAACGCTTTTGAAGTCTCGATCTGAATTCAAAATATTTCTGTGATATGCGATCTGATTGGAGCACTTCGAAACGTGGAATCATTTTTGCGACCGTAATGGTTTAAAGGATTTAGAGTTTCAAAAAAGCTACGTTGTGTTCTTTGCTCGCTTTCTCTATATAATGTATTCGTTGTTTGATTAGCTGTGGAAATGAAATCATTACAATCAATAGGCCTAATGAAGCATGTTTTTACTAAACTGCGATCACGTTAAATAGAGTTTTTGTCGTGTTAAAAACATTTCATAAAAAAATTTCAAAAGCATCCCCCCCTCTGGTTTTTACACAAATCGCACCCCGATTACAAAATTCAGTAATGGCTAATGCTGACTAAACTATGTAATTTTTTGTCATTTCCTGCAGCAGATTACATGTTATTGTTAGTCCTGCTTCAATTATTACACAGCCAAGCACAAAGTATTTGCTGATATTAGTCAGAATTCTCTCTTTCCTTCTTCTCATGGACTGATACATGTATGTGGCTGTATTTGAATTTCTTGATTAACTTTATTTTCATATGTGCTGTATAGCATAAGCAGAAATCTGTACAATTCTAAAATCATTACATTGACTATCTCTTTACCCAAAGGCAGTGGCGCGTGTCACAGTGGCTCAGGCTGTGGTATGAATTTCATTCAGAGCAGCATGTGCGATAAAGCCAAAATGGCTGCCAGTGTGGAAAGGCCCTTAAAAGCAGAAACAGTCAACTGATCGGACATCACAGTCGCTCTGTTTTAGGTGCTTTAGTTTGTGTCCAATACGAAGTGAAGTGAAGATCTGTGTTTGATTTGTCTTCTGTGTCTAACGTCTCTCGCTCAAGGACAGAGAACATCTTTTCGTTGTAGATCTCAGTCCCCAGGGAACTTTAAATACAGGGTTTTTGATACTGCCTCAGCTGATGACTGTAAGGACGAGGGAAGCCATTAGTGTGGAGACGTATGAGGATGTTTTGAAGGAGTAGAGTTGGTAGGAAAGCATTCGGCTTAAAGTCGCCATGAACTTGCATTTTAATCATGCTCCCAGATGGAGGTGGAGGTGGTGAAATTTGTCAAAATATGCAGAATCATGTGTTGTTTTTGTGTGTATTGGCTTAACTCTGTGTTTTTGGAGGTATCCATCTGTTTTATATGCGTGACTGTTTGTATTTGTGCATTGTCAAAAAGCAATTACATTGTATTCAGCATGCAGAGATTTTTGAGTCACACACTGAAAATGTGAATTATTTTGAATCTACATTATAAAAAAAACACATAGTAGACCAACAATATTCCCCCAGATGTTATTCCAACTAGGCAGTGTTGCCTGAACAAAGAGTTTCATATTGAACAATTTGTCAAGGGTTTTTCAGTTCCCAATATGCTTTGCATTGTAAATAAATGATGCACATACTTTTATAGGAAGATTATTTCACCATTTGCTGTCTTTCTGTTATTTATTGTCACTTTTAGTTATCTGTTGAGTAGTTATATTAAGAGTTCATCCTTAAAAAAAAAAATATTTTAAAGATATATATTAATTATTCTATTATTCTAATTTGTAATGTTACTTTAGTAATGTTCCTTCCATAGGCATTAAACAATCTCACAAACCCTTTACATTGTTTTTAATGTGTGATTGTATACATGCTGTTGGTGTGAATATGTCTCTGTGTGTTGTGCTGTGTGTGTGTTGTGGGCATGTTTATGTGGTTTATGAGGACAAAATTTTGTAATTGAATGGGTTCATGGTTATGACATAGGTATTACAGGGAGAAGGTGATTTATGAGGACATTTCCAGTTTCCCCCCATATTAAAAATGCTTATTAAATCTACAGACGTGAGTTTTTTGGGGGGAGAAGTAGAAATGCACAGTCTCCTGTAGGGATAAGTTTAGGTGTAGGGTCAAGGTCGGTGTAGGGCAATAGCACGTACAGTTTGAACAGTATAAAAACCATTACGCCTATGGAGAGTCCCCGCTAAACATAAAAACCAACATTGTGTGTGTGTGTTTGCGTGCGTTGCATCCTTCATGCGTGTGTGAGTGCCGTGATGTGTGTGTGTGTTTAAGAGGACACAAATTTGGAATGTGTATATGTGTGTTGTGTTGACTAGCAAGAGCTTTGTGTGACGGGGTGACCTGAATTCTTCAGAGATGAAGTAAAAATTCTGAGAGTCCCCGTAAAGATAGAGATTAAACAGGGCTCCATGTACCTTGTTTGCCTTTGTGTTGTGGAGACTGTAACTCTCTGCTGTTCTCAAGCAGTGTAATGGTTCATGTTTTGGGCTGGGCTCTTTGCATCTGTAATAATGTCCAGTGCTTTGGCTAAAGACTGGGCGCTCTTCCTAGAAAGGGGCGTTTTATGAGAATGCATTACCATTTAGTTTTTACCATGAAAATTTAATTTTATTCCATTAAAAATCAGCTTTCATTTGAAGATGACTATTTGCAGCATTTCAAAGCTTCCCTCTTTTTATGTTATTACATAAAGAAAAAAAAGTAATAAAACTTTGCTTTATAATTGTGTGCACAGTGAGCTGAAATACTTGAAATGTTTGGTATAACTGGATAAAAAGCACTCTTAAGTGAAAAAAATGCAAATATAAGGGTCTTTGGATAAATATTAAATAGTTCATTAAAAAAATAATTATTGTATTATTGTAAAATACAGTAATATCACAAATCAGAAAATAATCATAGTATTTTGCAATCAATTTCGGTGTAGGTGTGTGTGAGTGCGTGCGTGCGTGTGTGTGTGTGTGTGTGCTGTGCGTGTGGATAAATCAGATTGAAGGTCCAGCCCGGAAGTCTGAGTAGTTGGGAATTGCAACCCCTAAAAAAATCAGCCTTTAAACCAATTGGTTCACCTATATTATGTGTATGTGATTTTTTCTTGCATTACAGTCGATTAGTCTAGAGACTTTAGCATGTTATTTTGTACTGATTGTGTTGATAGTATTCAGGATAATTAACATATTGAGTAATGTCTGTTTGTGAATTAATTTATGGTTGAATAGATTAACAGAATTTGATGCAAATGTTTCTTCAGCCTGTAGTGTAATTATGTCATGATAATGAGACTCTCCTTCGCAACAGGCTCATTAAAATGTTTCTATAATTTAACTATAAACATAACCATAATAATGAAACTCATAGGTATTAAGTTACTGTGGAAATAGCTATGTAAGTATTAGAAGAAATGTTTGAACAAGTCTTGAACTTACAGAATTTACATATAGAAAACAAAAAATATGCATATTATATGTCTAATTATGTATGTTCGTATAGAAACATACGTACACTGCCGCCTAAAGGTTTGGGATCAGTAATATTTTTTATGTTTTTTAAGGGAGTCTCTTCTGCTCATCAAGACTGTATTTATTTGATCAAAAATACAGATAAAACAGTAATATTGTGTAATCATATTGCAATTTCTAATATTGGTTTCCTGTTTTAATATACTTTAAAACAGAATTTATTTCTGTGACGCAGTGCAGAATTTTCAGCATCATTACTCCAGTCTTCAGTGTCAAATGATCCTTCAGAAATAATTCTAATATGCTGATTTATTATGCGTGTTGAAACTGTTGTGCTGCTTCATTATTATTTTTTTTGAACTTGTGATACTTTTTTCTTTGATGAATACAAAGTTAAAAAAGCAGCATTTGTTCAAAATAGAAATCTTTTCTAACAATATAAGTCTTTACTATGACTTTTTATTCATATAAGACATCCCTCCTGAATAAAAGTATTAATATCTTAAAAAACAAAAAAGAAAGAAAAAATGTACTGACCCCAAAATGTTTTAATAGTTTTGTATATTGTAATACAAAATATATTTGTTTTAAATAAATGCTGTTCTTTTTCACTTTTTATTAATCAGAGAATCCCCCCAAAAAGTCGCAGCCAACAGTCAACACCCCCCCCCCCCCAAAAAAAAAAATGAAGCAAGACCACCAAAGGGTTGCCATTGATTATAAATCACTAAATAGTAATTAGAATGATTTTTCAAGAAGTATGTCACTGAAGACTGGAGTAATGACGCTGAAAACTCAGCTTTGATCACAGAAATTAATTATATTTTAAAGTATATTAAAATATAAATATTTTATTTTAAATTGCAATAATATTTCACAAAATAACAGTTTTTTTCTGTATTTTTGATCAAATAGATACAGCCTTGATGAGCAGAAGAAACTTATTTAAAAAACATAAAAAATCTTACTGATCCCAAATTGTTGAGCGGCAGTGTATGCATGTATGTGTGGTTTATTATTAATTAGGAATACAATGGAATACATTACCTTTTTAAAATAGAAAACAGTGATATATAAGAAGCCTTTGCAAGACTTTTGGCTGGTACTTTGGAAGAAACACCTCTCATTGCAATCTGCCAGTGAGAGATGGCAGCATCTCCTGTGTGTGGCGTCTGACAGCTCTAGATGAACAAAACGTTACAAATGAGCGGATGCTGCCACCAGTGCCCTCATCTCTTAAATCTGTAGCGTACCGAGGCAAGGTGACGAACAAAAGAGAAATCTCTCTCAGTCATCTGTCCAACAACAGGCCCTTCTGAATGAAGAGGCAGCGCTCTATTGTTATTGATTGTTAGGGAAGGTGTCCTAGATCTCAATGTGAAACTATGATTCAGAGGGCCGACAAAGAGGGGACAAGGCTTTTCAATTACATACCTAAGCTGTGGAAAGATAATGTAGAAATGCCCATCTGTGGCTTTGCCAAAAAACACAAAACCTTTATATATAAAACAGGGCTTTGTGTCATGTATAAGTGTTGACATTTGTTGCGGAAAATAGAAATTATCATAATTTCAACAGAAAAAGACTTGTAAAAAGGCTACGCTTAAAAACCAGTTAACATGTTCCTTGTGTGGTGAAAAACGTACTCGGTTACTATCGTAACCTCGGTTCCCTGAGATATGGGAACGAGTACTGCGTAGAAGACGCAGTATGGGAAAAACTCATGTTTTCCTCTTCAGCTGAAGCCTTTTTTAATCACGCAGTGTAACTGCACGTCCATTGGTTCGTGCAGTGCTATAAAATTAACCAATGGCTCGGTGGCGTTGAGCGAGCCTATGGCTATGCAGCCCGCCATGGCCCGCCAAAATGGGCGGGGCCTCTTGCTATATAAGTGGCCGCTTCGCGCATCTCATATTTCTTCGAAGAAAGCGACTGAGGCATGCAGCTAAGAGCATGGCCATATAACAGGGAACCGAGTATGTTCTCTTTCGATATTTCACTTGTACTGCCTCGAAGATGTGGCATAGGAACCAGTACAATCACGCCGTGCTATGAGGGGTAACGACTCAAATCCAAGACTCATGTGGGAGTAAGACCCAATGAAGTCAATAGAATACACAAAGCACAGGCTGAGCCATCAGGGTCATCCGTGGCCTGGGTGTCGTCCTGTATAGTTAATACCTGGTGTCCATATAATGTGGACAGACCAAGTGAAGGAGGGACTTGAAAAATGTTGGTCAAGTGAACCCATAAGATTGCTAATTTAAGCAGAAAGGACTCCAGCCTGTAAGGCAGGGACGTCCAGGTTGAAAAACCTTACAAATGTAGATGGCGAGGACCAGCCGGCCGCCTCACAAATTTCCGAAATGGACACCCCGCTGGACCATGCCCAGGAAGAGGCAATGCCTCTGGTGGAATGGGCTCTGACTCTGATGGGGCACTGCAAGCCCAAGGAGGAGTATGCTAGGGTAATAGCATCCACTAACCAACTAGAATTATTTTGCTTCGTAACGGGGCTATCTTTAGCGCGGTAACAGAAAGCCGACAAAAAGCTGTTCTGATTTCCTGTATGAGGCAGAACGCTCAATGTATACCCTCGGGGCACTGACGGGGCAGAGCACGGACAATTCCTGGCCACCCGTCGAAGGGGAAAGTGCGGAAAGTGCTATGACCTGGGCTCTGAACGGAGTGGAGAGCACCTTAGGTACATAACACAGCCTTGGTTTCAGGAAGAACTTGGGACGCAGTACGAGTGAAACATCGAAAGGGAACTGCAATAAATCTAATGGGAGATTCCATATAATTTAAAAATGCTATTAAATACTATTTTTTTTAATTCATCTTAAAATTTATAGTGAAAAATCATAAACTGGCACTACCACAATTATCTATGCTCAAATATGATAGCTCACATTCCTTCAAGTTTAATATACAAAATTTACTGTTGCTGTTTTTAACGTAACAGCTGCTGTTTTTATTTGACTGTAAATGCCTTTTTTTACAGTATATATTTCATTAACATATTAATTTATTTCACTGTAGGTAAAATTTCATCACTTCATTTCGATTATACTTAAATTCCATCATAAAAGATTGCAAATTCTGAAAAAGAAACTGTTCTTTATACACAATATTGATATTTCTTTTAAATAAAATGGCCACTTTAAATATGTCAATGCTGTTGCTGAAGGGGTACTTGAGCCATATTGATGTGGGTTTGAGGGTCTATATGACTAAAAGTTTGAAAAACACTGGTCTCTCTTTTACAGTTTCAGAATTTTTTCCTCTGATTACTACGTCGTTTTCCTTTCTCCGTACAAAGGACGCTTCTCCTGCTGTAAAGGAATTCAACGCAACACACTTGCCCTCCTACAGTACGTTCTGATTGACAGCTCTGGAAACTGGGATCAACAGAGTGTAGAGAATTGATCTGTTCCTACAAGATCCTGTAAACCTGTTCACAATCCTCTCAGCGCCCTACACATCAGGACTCGCACTGAAGCCTGTACAACAGCAAAAACAAACAGCCACACCAGAGGATGGAACAGTCCAAGTGATTAAAGTTGAATGTGTTGTGATAGCGATGGGCTTTTTAGGATTCAGAACAGGTTCGCGGTGGAAAGGATGAGGGAGATGAGCAGGTGGTCCGCCACACAGAACACAGCTGCTGCGTAGCGACAGAGAACAGAGCAAAAAACACCAGAGTGCCAAGCTACAGATGTGACTACAGACACGCTTAAGACTATCCGGTTGTCTCTTCCTAAAATGTTCATTAGTGGTGAAATGAGGTTGGCAAATCGCAATCCGTTCCTCTTTGGGGAATTGGCCCTCTTATATGACAAACGAATGGCATTTATGATGGGATTTATTACTGTCACCTTCCCAAAATACTGTGTTTTTATATATATATGTGAATCCAATATGTCTTATCTACAAAGCTAATGACAAACTAATTGACGCCTGACTGTGATTGATTATTTGATTGAGTGATTGATGCTTAATAAAAGCTACAAAATCGATTTAGGGTTTTGGTACATAGGATTTATTTGGGATAATTTTACCCAGACACATTTCATCACACTGTGTGGCTAAAAGGACCTAATTCTCATTTCAATAAAAAGCTCTTTTCTGTGACACAAAACCGCCATTTCAGTCTGGGTGCACATAATCACTTTCACTCCGGTATCACAGCAATGCTTTGTGCTCTCAGAAGTCAAGCTTTGTACCCAAAATAGCACATATGCACAAAACAAGTACAAAGACCTCTGTGAATCATGTGCTAGAAGAGGAATCAGCCTGCCGAACTCAAATGACATTTGCCATCACGTATTGTTCACTGTAAATACAGGCTTTATTGAAATGGCTTTTGGGGGTGTTGGATACCAAGCCAGTGGTGAAATATGCTCCTGAGTAAAAGCATTGCGAGGTCATTAGCTGGCGTGCGAGGTTCATTTATTCTCCAGTGTGCCACGCCGCCTTCCTTCCTCCCTCCCAGTCTGATCCTCAAAATGGAGGTTCTGGTCGTGGGTCAAACAAAGATATTCATGTGGAAATGTGACCAACGTCCAAGATGTCTCAATGTGGTGGTCTCTGATTTACATAAGCTCCAGAGTCACTCACAGAGAATCCTTCCAAGTAACTTAATTATTGCCACTGTACTGAGACAGCAGCATTGAAGTATGTAGCATCCATACAGCCTATAATATAAACTCACTGTATATGTAGTCTAAAGCTGAAAAGAGGATTTCAAGCATCAAAACAACAAAAGTGTAATACAGCATACAGCTATTTTTTGTTCATTTATTTATTTATTTTATTTTATAGGAGTACAAAAAAGTGACTATTTAAAGGTGCAATAGGTGATTGTCTTCAGAAACATTTTGTTGTTGTGCTGGTTGAAAGTCTCCACATCCTGATAGCAATCATTACGTTAAGTGGTCTAAATGTATTTATATGTATTTCAGTGGCGAGCGGTGACTTTTTTAACCGGGTATGCTGAGTGCTAAGATGAAGACCCCTGCCCCCTCCTCCTCCTCCTCTCCTCCTCTCATCTCCTCTCCTCATAGCTTTTAGGACACACTCAAAGAGGAAGCACCGTGGCAGGTGTCGATTTAAAAGTATCCACATTCCTACCTTAGGCTATTTGTAAATTAAATTAATCTCCAATCTTTCTTCTATCGTTTCAGGTTTATCCATAGTTATTCAAACACTAGAAAACAGCTGGTTTTCCAAGTAAAAACTGCCAAATAACTTTTACATGCTCAGAGCATGGGGGAAATGGGGGATTCCCCTGGTCTATGATGAAACTGAATTCCTTTTTTTTCATTAATATTTCATTCCCAGTGATGACATTAATAGACCATGCAAAATACCAAAAATCAAAAATAAATAAATAATAATAATCTCTTTAAAATATTGCCAAGTAACATTGCAAACAACAATAAAATCACAGAAGGACTTTAACTGTAAGCGACACAAGTATATGGAAAACAAATGTATTGTTTCCTATTTTTTTTCCTGATGTTTGTTATTATTTCACATTTTATATACATTTTTATAAACTTTTTTTTATTGTTGACAATAACTTCTTCAACATTGTCTATGACCAGATATGTTTTTAGTGGACTTTCAAAATTTTGTTTGCTTGAGAATGCATGAAAATATACAAGTTTTTCTTTTTCATATGATTTTGTCGAGATAGTTTTGCACCAAACACATTGTAATTTTCGGCAATCGAGATCTGGCAGCAATAGCGCATTTTTCCGCTTGGGCGAGCGCTTCGCGGACAGCTTACCTCGAGCATGAAATCACGCGTATACCAGAAAATCACTGAGAACGCGCTACAATCCTGACGAGTCATAGCAATAAAGCGGAGGCGAGAAAGCTGAGGAGAATCCGCTCACCCGGAAGCTTCCGTCACTGACATAGATTTACAGAAAATTACCGCTGTTTTTCATAAATAATTGTACATACTTATTTCCAACGCTTTGTTAAGCTTTAAGTCACATCTCAAATGATAAGGTATCAACTTATAATCATGTTTATATTAATTAGCCCATGAACTCATTCTCTTAGATGGCGAGCATTTTAATTGGCTTTCCTACCTGCCTGTCAATGTAAGTATTGTCATACCTCTGCACAGGGCCGGAGTGGGATCCATTTTCAGCCCGGGAGTGTAATGTTTATGACCAGCCCACCACCTATCCCCATCCAACCCCCTCCCACCGTGGTGGAATCTGGATAAATGAAGTGACAGATCTGTTCTTTCTATCCTGTTATATTTATTTTTGACATATTTCAATAAAAAATATGAATAATGTAAATATGTCCATAAATATCAATAACAAATCACATACTGAGTTTTCTGCAACAAAGAGTCCAACTGTTACATTATGAAAAAATGGTTTGTATTCAAACAAAAATGAAGTAACAGTTAGTGCAGTAAGAAATATACTTTTTGCACTATTGTTTTTTTATATCCATGTCAATGTAATTACAATGTTACTTACATTAATTGAAACAGGCAATCAATAGAAAAAAAACTAAACTGAATAAACAAAATTACTTCAATATAAGTCACTTTGGATAAAAGCGTTTGCCAAATGCATAATTGTAAATGTTACTAGTCACTGTACCTTGAGTCGCCAGTTCACGTGTGCTCGTTTGTCTTCTTGAAAAAATATTTGTCAGTTTGGCACATTTGGCCACATTTTTTTTTTTTTTTTATAAAATATTTCCATAAAATAAATAAATGCTTAACTCGCTTATGCTTAAGCGAGTGTGCAGTGTTCTCTAATTGGTTCATGTGTATATTTTTTTCCTTCAACTTGCACCTCTACAGGTGTGCGTTTGCTTTGCCTCACTTGCTCTATTAAGGATACACACACACACGTGTGTGTGTGTGTGTGTGTTTTACTGAATGTTGATGCAACATTATTTCACCTATATTCTGGTATATATTATTTTCACAAAAGTAGTTTGAATAGAGGCTTGCTTTGCATTTCTTCTACTTTAAATTCTACTTCTACTTTGATCTACTTGCATCTGTTGCCACAGGACTAGTCTCTCACACTGCTCTTATGTGATCTTGGTCCACTCTTCTTTATAGTTTGGTAACTGTGATAGGTTTCTTAGCCATAACTTTGTCACCAAGGATTTTCAAGAGATTTTCTATCGGGTTTAGATCAGCACTCTGGGCCAGCCATTTTATCATTTCAATGTTCCTAGCTTCAAGGAGCTGCTTTATCCATGTTGCAGTGTGACAGGGCATTGTCTTAAATATACATTTCAGGCTGATTGGGACATTATTGCAGGGGAGGCACCACATGTTGCTGAAGGAGGTTCTGATAAATGATTGATTGATTGATTGATGATTGATTCTCTCTGCTAATGAGAGGCTTGGTCACTGCAGATTGTGTTCACCCTGTTCAACACTGAACTGGCAAGCAATTCCAGCTGCAGTACTGTTATCCTGTCATCTTGTGCATTTGTCTTACATGGACGACCAGTCTGTTTGGGGGACTTTAATTATTTAATGTCATTGTAAAGCTGCAATATTCAGGCAATCACAGATTTAGAATGGCCAACTTCTCTTGCTGTGGATAAAATAGTCATCCCTTTGGCCTTCATCTCAACAACCTACTGTTGCTGGGTTTAGCTCACTTTAGTGTGGCCCACAACCTTGAGATTTAGTGAAAATTAGAGAAATACTGCCAGTTATATAGGGTTTGTCATATAATTAAGGAATTTAGCACCAGGTGCCAGATTAACACCAATAACTAGAATGTAACTCTAATTTAGAGTTATTTTTTAAATATTTTATTTATTTTTTTATACTATGCTTCAGAATACAATTAAGGTATGAAATATGCTTAAAAAACTGCCCTTCTACTCTTGTTATAGGATAACTTCTAGGACCAAGCAGTGACCATGACATTTAGAAATGCGCGGGACGAACTGCAGCATGCCGTGGAAAAAAATATGCATTCCAGTTTGGATAGTGTTGAGTTCTTCCCACTGTGCTGAGATGGATAAAGTATAGCTCCCACATTGCCATGGGGTGGAGAGGCCTTGACTCCATGTAGCGGAGAACAAGGGGAGAGTGCATCACGAATGGGAGGAGGGAGGGAGGACGGGAGGAGTGTAGGGAAGGAGGGGTGCTCTGCCACAGAAGGAGTGCCCATGGAGAACACTGATTACTTACTTTCAAAACATCAGTTTGATGGAGAGAAACAAGCGGCTTCCCAGCGGCCTCTCATTCGTCTGGGCTACGGCGGCCTATGATTGATGAGGCGACCGGCAGTGTGAGACCCATGCTGTAGAGCCTGCTTTCATTTCGCTCCCTCTCTCCATTGCTCCGCCATGCTCTTCTCTCTCTTTTTCTCTTTCCATATCTTGCCCCCTCTCTCACCATGAGAGCCCAGGTATACAGGATGTTGATGAAGTTTCAGAAAGAGTTTGTGTTAATTTCTGTGTGTGACAGTAACGATTGGTGTGCTATTATAAAACGTCTTCTCAAACTACTAAACAGTAAAGTGAGATTTATTATGAATAAAATTGTATATACTACTGTTCAAAAGTCTGGGGTTTCAAAGTTTTTTTGTTTTTTTTTTAAAGATGTCTTTTATACTCACCAAGGCTGCATTTGTTTGACCAAAAAAGTGTAATATTCTGAAATATTATTACAATTTAAATGTAAATTTAAATGTTTTCTATTTCCACAGAAATCATTCCAATATGCTGATTTGCTGCTCAAGAAACATTTCTGATTATTATGTTTGAAAAAGTTGTACTGTATTTCTGTGTAAACCACGATACATTTTATGTTTTTTGTATTTTTGTGCCAAAAAGAAGAGGGTCTCATTAGTGCTGCCACCTGTCTTAATAAGCGGCTAGGCAATTAAGACAGATTCCCTGATTAAGGAACATGCTAACGGCTGTCATTTGCTGATAATGAATCTCTCGTAATTTTGCACAGAACCACTGAAAGCTATTGATCTGAGAAAGGGATGTGACTTGCATGGCAAAAGCTTAAATGCTCGCCAAGTCCATTATGTTCAATGACGATACGCTCTTATTTTTCCTTGCCTAGTGAGAAGGCTCTCTCCCTTTTGTCTCAATCCCCCTTTTTGAAGTTTTTTTTAGATAAGTCGATGTGTTTTGAAGCCACATTTCAATGTCTGGTGTCTGAGCATGCTCTATAGTTCAGTGTGTCTTTTGCTGCATTTATTGATTTCGCTGGGTCATTCACATTATTCACATGCATAGGCCAGCATCTGAAATCTCACACACCCACACTACATTAAAGCTGCTATATAATCTTGTCCGATTTGTGGCACAGGTTGAGGTGTAATTTTGTCTGATTTAGTGTTTATCTAAAGTACCTTTCCTTGCTAGATATCTGAGGTATTGAAATGATTTATTTTAGTGTTTGAAATACCATTTCCTAGTAAGACAAACAATATTTCTGTCCACATTGAAAGCAAACATTTTGCCTCACTCAACTAAATCATAGGCAATTATTAACTTGTTGTAATTGTCTAGTACATTGAGTCACAGTTATGTCATAGACATTGAGGACCTTTCTGAATGCAGAGATACAGAAAGTTTGTCTACCTCTTTTTACTCAAATTAAATTTTAATCTTGCTCTTTTCCTGACTTTTTCTGTTACTTTTGGCACATCCTGTCCACTCCTATACGTCTCAAATTCTCTCCTCTGTTCTAGGGCTGTCAAAAAAAAATTTTCCAAATTTTTTTTAAAATAATAACATTGAATTACTATATTAGGTGTCCGTCAGAAATTAGCTTGCTAGCTTTTTTTTTTTGAGTTGAACCCATACATATTAATGTTTAAAAAGAGAACAGTGGAGAAGATGTTGTTTACGAAACAAAGCCGTAAACATTATTATTGAATTATTAGAGGGAATCTCTTGCGAGAGCCCAAAGCCATGTAAAATTAATTTTTCATATATAATTACTATATTAAGATTAAATACATATTAACAGTTAATAAATTAAATGTTAATAAATTACGTGTATCAGAGTTTAAAGCGGTACTAACTGTAAAGTGACTGTAATTGGGGCAATACAAATAACCTTTTAACTCAATTAGCCTAGTCTGTGCTTTTGTTTTTCATTTTTTAGTTTAGTAAATTTAACTTTGCTTTAAAATCATTATTTTTGTTTTTAGATCGCAATGTTACAATGTTAGAATGTAATGTGATTTTAACCATTTTTGCACATTTTATATGCCTACATGGTTACATTCACTTTATTTATTTGTTTAATCCAAACACAAAATACCGAGATATGTACCGTATACCACGAATCAGCCAAAAAATACAGATTTTTTTATCAGATATCAGAATTTTTGCTCATATTGGCCAGCCCTACTTTGAAGAAACGTGCATTTGGTAATATTTTGCTCGATGCGCCCTCTTGTGGCCTCAGGAGAGAAGCCAAAAGTATTTTTTTCCTAACTGAATTTATGCCTTTTAAATTCTAATATAATTCGAATTTTGATAATATTTTGGTAAAAAATTAGAATTTAGTTTTTCAGCCAATTTGACAGCCCTACTCTGTTCTCGTATTTCTCGTCCATTCTGCTTTAGTCATTCATTTTTCTCTTGCATTGTGCTGGCTTTGGCAGAGTGTCTTGCGATGCTTACTTTAAAAAGTATTACTATAAATAAAACAAGCAGTATTGGAATTCACTGTGTTACTTTATATGATTTTATATATATCATTGTTTCTATACCTAGCAATAGTTGCTGTTTGGTCCAAAATATTGAATGACATATTATGCACACATTTTGAGCAATATTAGTTACCTTGCAGCACCGTACAAGCTAGTCCTATTTATAAACTGTTTCTACATCCTATGTGGATTAACTGCACTGACATGGTGGGATTTGCTCAGATACCACTCTTTGCTCATCCATGTGTTTGATAACCTCCCTTTCCTTTTCCTGACCTTGCCTTCCAACAAACATCCGCACACACATTCACACACTCAGAGAGAGAGTAGACACCTTGGAATGAGCTATGTTGATTAAATTACATTTATCCATGTGAAAGGGTTTATTGGCTTGCATGGTGATTTATTCTGGGTAGATATAGGCGGTGTGGAGGAATCTGAGTTCTGGTGTTGCGGTTGGTTTCAAACACTGCCAGCCTCTCCAGCTCATGAGAAATTATGTTGCTGCAAAATTCACACTTATTTATTTAAACTGCCAGGCAATTACAAATGTGGAAACATGTGCTATTCAGGAGGGTGACTCGCAGCTGAGATGGTCACATCAATAAGCTAAAGCAAATTAACTGGTGCACTGAAATTTACTTTACAATTAAAGAACAAAGCTGTATTTTTGTTCAGAAGTGAGCTGATATACAACAGGGGCATTACTGAAAAGCTACATTCATGCTATATTTATGACCTTCTCCATCATGTTGAGTCATTTTAATGCTGTATTTTATGCACTGATTAAAAAAAATGATAAAGATTGCACTTTTAGAGAAAGTTTTTCAAAGTAATTGGCCTAAAGATCCAGACCTCCAGATTTAAAAAAGTAAAAAAAAAAAAAAAAAAATAATGCATTAATAGCACAGAGTATTATATATAAATATATATATATATATATATATAGAGAGAGAGATATATATATATATAATATATATATAATATATAATACTCTGTTATTAATGCATTACTTTTTTTTTTACTTAAAGTAAAAAATATATAAAAAATACTTTTATATATATATATATAAATAAAATATTAACTTTCTCTAATACAATCTTTACCATATATATTATATATTTAAATATATATATATATATATATATATAAGTACGATCTCTTACTTTCTCTAAAAGTACCCTTATATATATATAATATATACTTTCTAATCTTTACCATTATTTTTTTACTTTTATTATTATTGTTATATATATATATATATATATATATATATATGTGTGTGTGTGTGTATATACATATAAGGGATCGAAACCTTTTATCAAAGTTGTCCTAAAAACCTAAAATGTGTTCTTGTCTTAGGACAACTTTGATTAACTTTTTTGATCCACTTCAAATGCTGACTACTATATTCAGTTCAAGTTTATTTATATAGTACTTTTCACGATGCAAACCATTGCAGAGCAGCTTTACAGAAAATTTAAGTACATTATATTTAGTAATAGTTTATCAGTGATGACTTTCTCAATTTGATGTCCATATGGCAGAAATATACGGTAAAAATCAAGCAGTTAGTTAATGTCATGTAATACATAATTTGGTAGTTTTGTATGTTGTCTGAGGGTTGGCATTATCTGAGGTCCTCTGGGGGTTTGGCATCATCTCTTCTCATGTGTTCGGTCATCTCAGGTCTTTGTAAGGGCTAGATCCAGATTGAAGCTTGTGTAAAGCTTGGAATATCAATCCCTGTGGCATAATTAGATAAGGTAGAGAGTAATAGCTGCTGTTTCATTTAAGCAAAAAATGATGTGCTCAACCCAAGCAAAAGAATGAAAATGTGCATTTGATCAGATGTAATTGAAGTACAAGGTTATGAGATACATTATGAGAATGCTTTGCTAAAGAGATGTGTCTTTAATCTAGATTTAAACAGAGAGAGTGTGTCTGAACCCCAAACCTTGGAAGGAAGGCTATTCTCGAGTTTGGGAGCCAAGAGGCCATATTAAGACTTATTTTGATGAAGCGGAGTTCATGATTGGGTGTGCCTGTGGAGTCTGTCCTGTAGTACTGGTCATGCATAGATAGAATGAAAGAAATACAACATGTATATGTCCGTAAAGCCTTAGCACACATGCAACAAGATGAGTATGAAGTCTATTTTGGCATGGACTGCTTTGTGAGCATAGGTTATTGGCAGCAAAAGGATAACACTAAAGCTTTTAATGCTATGCCTTAAAATTTAAGGGGCATTTGCCATACTTAGTTTCCTAAAGTAGATTATGCCCATACAACTGAAGAAAAAAATCAGGTTTTACTCATAATTAATTTATGATCTTTATAGGAGCAGATTTTGAATTTATGAGACTCCATTTCAGATTTAAATGTAAACTCACTGAGACATGTGTAAGTCATGAACATGGAATGGGTTATGTGTGCAAGTGTTGTTGTTTTGTGATTGTGCCACTACATCACTACATTAAACCAAGCAAAAGATGTGTGTGACTATACTACAAATTGTAAGATTTTGAATTGGTTCAAATATTTATTTCTAGGCCACGAGTCATCTTTCTTGTAATATGAAATATAGGCTATATTAGGCTACACTATTATGATTTGTAATACATATATGTGTCAACATACAAAATTGTTTAGCTGTCTTTATCAAATATTATCTATTATTTTTAGGTTCTAATATTTTTATAAATATTTCGATAGGCTACGGCCCCCTAATTGGGTGGTACACTATTATGATTTGTAATTGTTATTGTTTAGCTGTCTTTCTATTATCTGTATTTTAAAATGGTGCTGTGTTTGGTGTTTATTTATTTCTCAAGGAATCTGTTAAGTGAACTTTTGAAATAATTATTCTCGCCACCTGCTGGCAATATATTTTAACTTGCAGAAAGAGGCACAACATTATTCTGAAATGAATCAGTATTTTTGCTGAACTGAATCTAAATATTTAAGTCAATGGGGTGAATTGAATTCCTTCTACTATCACGTAGGGCTGCTCTTGGACACGTTTCCATACCACACTGAAGTACACTGAGCTAATACACTTGCTATGGCCCCTGAATAGAACGTTTTCAGGATTGCTGATGAGACCCTGAATTTCCTCAGCTGTTAGAGATGGTACGGTTTTGCCTGGCTTTCTTAAAGGTGCAGTGTGTAGATTTTTTGCGGCATCTAGCGGTTGAGGTTGCAAATTGCAACTAATGGCTCAGTCACCTGCTCACCCCTCCCTTTAGAGAAGCTACGGTGGCCTATTCAGGGCAAAGATGCCGTCGTCTGAGACCGCAGAGAGCAATGAGGTTTCTTTACAAAGGTAAATTAAGAAATTATATTTACTTAATTATTCAATAAACCGATGTCATTGCGAATATTACTGTTTGCTGTTCATCCTTGTGTCCGTGTTTTTCGCAAGAACAACATAGTGACGAAACGCACTGTGTAGAGCAGTTTGTCCATTTAGGGCTGCTGTACAAACATGGTGACGACTTCCATGTAAGGGGACTTGCGGTGTATGTAGATATAAATGGCTCATTCTAAGGTAATAAAAACATAACGGTTCATTATGTAAGGTTTTTATACTCCTCTGAAAATGTAGTTATGTATATTATATTGCATTTCAGTCTATAGATCATCCTAAATATTACACAGTGCACCTTTAATCTGTGTTTGAATGTGTGTAGTCCAAGTCGAGACACCCCTCGCTGCAGACTGTATGCGACTGCGCGTATGTACGTATGTCACGTATGTCTATGTTTACTGTGCATGCTCAGTGACGTAAGGTATGTCTATAACACGCATGCGCAACTTAAGAGAATACTCTAATAAAATGTAAGAGTAATGAATGTTAAGGTGAAAAAAATCTGTGAAATGTAACAGCACATATCCATGATTTTAACCATGTTTCATTTGATGTCAAATTAAACGGAATTACAGAGTTCATTCTGTAATATCTGTGTAGTATTTTATTTACAATTTATTACCATTCTGTTCCACTGTACTTCACTGTGTATATTGTAATATCATATTTTAAAGGCACTTTATATATATTTCTTATTTGGATAGTTAATATTACACAAGACTAATTGTATGGCAATTCTAGTGGCGCAAATGGTAAAACGTGAGCTGCGTACACTTTTACATACAGAGCGACCTGGGTTCGAATCCGCCTTTTGGCAAAGTTTTTTTTCTTCCTTTTCAAATTTCAAATCCCATTAGAAAAACATTTCCCTATCTGTCGGTCACTACGAGTTATGTCGTGACGACATAGGGGATTTACCTGGAAGCCCCGATCATCTCTGACTTTAAGAGAAAACGCCAATGAAGTTTTATTTCTAGTGGATTTATAATGTACTACATACTGAGGTGAGATAATTGCCACTATCCCGTGCAATAAGTAGTAAAGAAAATGAGAGATGCGACATCGTCAGTAATCTATTGGGGATTTTTACTGAAGAGGGTCCGAGTGGATGAGAAGTGTGCTGATCTCCACAAGCCTTTCATCTCTTATTTGTTCCTGGTTGGCGTAACGGTGCGAGTCCCTCTCATCAGAAATTCCCTGGGCACTTCAACTAAAAGAGCAAATTCTAAAGAGCAATCACGGACGATTGTGTCTTTCAAGATGCCGTTTCGTCCGTGTGTCCTTCTTGGTTAAGATCGTTCCCTGTCCGCGGATGACGGACACGATCGTTGTCTTCAGTGTCTGGGCTTCCAACACGCTGAAGATGCGTTCGTGGATGACTCATGCGCCTGTTGTGGGCGTATGAGCATGACTTCGCTGCGATCTCGCTTTTCCTTTCTGAAAGGATTGGCACCCTCTGCTGCCACCTGTGCTGGTCTCTCTGGCTCGAGCAGAGGATCGCCGGCTGGCGCTCTGGGAGATCTGAGGGTGACAGTAAGAGCCTCTCCGCCGGGCACGCCCCCACGGACCTTTATCTCCTCACGCAGCGAACATCCCGTCTGGTTCCCGGGTGATTTCGCTGGTCCGTCCCATGGGGCGCCCAGCATTTCATTCGGTGCGCCATCCGTGGATAGGATGTCGATCACAGCATCGGGGGATGGGTTCACATCCTCTGAGGATGAAGGTGCGGTGGGGCTGCCCCCCTCAGGTGTTGTCGCCACCGCCGCACCGGACCCAGAGCTGACGGCCATACTTGCCCAGGCAGCCGTGAGTATCGGGCTGGAGGTCAACAGACCACCCAGTCCCGAGCCCTCGCGGCAGGATGATTGGTTTCTCGGAGTGGGGCGCGGCTCACAACGCGCTCTGCTCCGGTGCCATTTTTCCCGGAGAAGTCGCTCGTCCGTCTCCTCCGTCCTCACTACCCTCGACGGCGGGGCTGCCAGGGGGTACGCGGGCATTCCCCAGGTGTAAAGAGCGGTCGCGGTGCACCTGTGCCCGTGAAACGCCGCCACTTGGAGGAACCGTCCACGTCTTCCGTCCAAAGCCTGTAAGCTGACAGCCGGCCCCATCTCGGGACCATGCGGCCGGTCGTTGCTGACCGGGCCAAATGCTTAACATTTATTATTATTAATATTATTATTATTATTACAACCATAGATAAATCATGCAAGTGAGAGAGTAGAGCAGGGGACTCAGGGCACAACCCTGTGGGTCTCCTACGTTCAGGGTGATGGTGTTGGAGGTGAACTGTCCTACTTTCACTACTTGAGGTCTGCCAGTGAGGAAATCTTGAATCCAGTCACAGAGTGAAGAGTTTAGGCCAAGGTCTGTGAGTTTAAATGCTAGCTTGATGGGGACTATAGTATTGAAAGCTGAGCTATAGTCAATGAATAGCAGCCTTACATAGTTCCAATTTTTTGCTGTCAATGTGTGTAAGGGAAGAGTGCAGGACGTGAGAGATGGCATCGTCAGTAATCTATTTGGGCGATAGGCAAACTGAAGAGGGTCCAAAGTAGCAGCGATGGAGCAGCAAATGTGGTTCTTTTCAAGTCTCTCAAAAACCTTCATGACTATTGATGTGAGGGCAACTGGACGATAGTCATTCAGGCAAGAGGGTTTATTGTTCTTAGGCACAGGGATGATGACAGATTTTTAAAGGAGGTGGGAACCACAGAGTTAGCGAGGGACTCATTAAAGATTGAAGTAAACAAACCAGCAAGCTGATCAGTACAGGACCTCAGGACACGGCTAGTAATCCCATCAGGTCCGGCTGCTTTCCTGATGTTCATTCTCTTTAGTTCCCTCCGAACATCGTCCTCCGACACGGTGATTACATGATCATCGCTGCTCTGTCTGCTGCTTCCTGACGCGCTGATCTGCAGAGTCATAATAGTAAGTACAAGTAATGTGTGTAACAAGAACACCTTAAAATAAAGTGTTACCTATTATTATTTTTATAAATTTAGTAAAAAAAAAACATCTGATAAATTCAAATACGGAATAAACTATAGTTTAAAAAAAAAACATTTTTTCAAGTTGAATCATTGCACCAGTAGGTGGCGACAAATGACTATCGTTATGAGTGAATTGTCCAAATCAACTTTTTCCTGAATCAACCATTTAATTCCTTATTGAATTGAGTGAATCATTATCTCAGTCGATTCGTTTAAAACGTGGATTCATTCAGGAATAAAATAGCACCGGTAAGTTTTGCGTTGACTGACGTATATTAGCCACAGTTGTTTGACTTTGTATGGAAATATTTTTGTATGTGGACAAAAAAATGTACACAATAACTTGACATACTGTCTGCAATATAAGTTCCCTAATATTAACATATTGTTTGTTGAACTGCTGTGCTGTATTGAAACTGTCACACTCGCAGTTGCGCTTTGTACTGGAAAAACATATTACAAACAGTCATTATTTTTATAATTATATGTGGTGACACTAGTGGCTCAGAAATGACATACTTTACCTTTAAGTTTAAGCAAAAGAATGTAAACTGCCTCTGTGTGTGGGGGGGGGGGAGCGAAAGAGAGAGAGAGACAGAAAGATAACAGTAATGATATGGCTCCGCTCCAGCCTGTGAAGGCCATTAAAGTGTGATTCATGTGGCCATGTCCCTTAATGACATCTCCAGTTAGTCATCAATAAAGTGAGACAGATGTAGGATGAAGATGTAGATGGGTGGAGGGTTGGGGTTGCAATGACCTCTGTCCTCTGTTGCAGCACCACGCTGATTCACGACACACTGCGTGCACACACACATACACACACAATGATGTTTGTTACTTGTCAAAATGTTCAGTTTGTGTTCACCGCCCCTCAAAAGCGTCCAGGCAGCGTGCTGACCGTATCTGGCCCGGCTTGCACTTCATGAGTAATGGTGGCCTAAGTGTTAAGGTGCTTGTACTCCGTTAAATGTCCCAAGTGCCATGCCTCAAAATGTCAGAGTATTAGATCAGTGACCTTGGTAGTATATTATGAGCTCTCAGAAAGTAATTTACTTCAGAAGATAAAATATTGACTATCCAAACATCTACTTTCACAGCCTAAACAGACAGATCATTTAAACTTATTTTGACAGTGCTATCTATCATTGTACATCTACAAAACATGAGTTTTACAGCCCCTCTAGACAGATGCCATGTTATTATAAATGTTTTTTTGTTGTCGCTGTTAATGGATGGCTTTCCGTAAAAAAAGTAAAGAGCTTTTTTCATGTTTTACAGGCTATCCGGAATGAATGTCCCATCTCCTATTGTTAGCAACAAGAACTGGCTGAGGTTACACTTTGTTACTGACAGCAACCATCGATACAAAGGCTTCAGCGCCCATTATCAAGGTAAACTGCTCACTTTGTCATTGCAAATGCATGGTTTGATGGCCATTATTGCTCTTTTGAACACTGTAGTGACAGTCTATTCAATTGTCCTCTCTGAATAATTAATTGCACGATAAATCTTTGATTTGACAATTATTGTTGCCTAAAAGATGCAAAAAAATTATTGGAGTTTTATGTTAAACACATTTTGATATCAATTATCATTTTGTTCCAGATGTCTATTTAATGCAAGCATGAGAAAGATAATTCAAAACTGTGTTGATTGTCTTTGACTTCAGCTCACATGGCTCTTTTTGCAATAACTTTCAACATTCAGAGTCAGAAAAGTGTTGTTTTTGTTGCCAATGCTTGAATGCCTCTTTCCTTTTTTTGGTTGATTTGTTTTGTTTTGTGCCGTTTCTCCAAACTAACTCATATTTCAACAACAAATCATGTTTTGTCTTTTTTTGGAAGTAGCTATCTTTTTGCTTCTCTCATAAAAAAGGAAGCTCAAGTGTAAAAAAAATGCTAGGGGTTGAAAGAAGTAACGGTGAAAAGCAAGCCGCTTTTAAGTTTTATGCTTTGACAGGTCATCCATAGCCATAATTTTCTCATGTGCTTGGCTGCGTACTTTGTTTATGAAATAATTACACACATTTACCATAAACTCGATTCCAGTGTCTATACAACCATTCACTGGAAGCTGTTTTGTAGAGGTCTAGAGTGAAATATGAGTGTTTGCCAACCCTTACATATCTATTATCTTACAGAAGTGTTGCATAATGTTGTTATATGGGAATTCATAAATGTCTTCACTGGGTTGTTTGGATTATTTTCTGAGCCTTCAGTAAAAACAAACCGCATTTGCATGGATATATCATTTTTGGATGAAAGCTACTTTCTGCCACGGGAATAAAAAAATTATTGCAAATTATTATTTCAAAATTCAGACCTTTTTTATAGCATTTTTTTTCTTGCAATTGCAGTATTTAAACATAACTTACCATTCTAAGAAGAAAAGTCAGAATTGTGAGAAATAAAGTTGCCATTACAGTTTATATATATATATATATATATATGTGTGTTTTTATTCTGTGGCAGAAACAAAAAATATATATAATAGAATTGCGAGATGTAATCTCAGAGTAAAAAATGTCAGAATTGTGAGATGTAAACTTGGAATATCAAGGAAAAGTCAGAATTCTGAATGTATATCTTGCAATTATGAATTCAGAGTTTAAATTTTTTCCACATTTACCTTTTTTATCCCTTGCTGGAAACGTACTTCTATAGAAAGGCTTTGTGTAACTTTAGAGACCTGTCAGGTCAGTCTGCCTCTGTGTCAATTCCTCTAAATAGACATGCAATCATCTTGGACAATTGAAAATGTGAGCAGAAGTTTGGCTATAGGATTGGATTTGTTTGATTTGTGTAAGATCCAAGAGTGCTGATTAGAAGCTTGCTGCATTGAATTGAGCTGGCATGAGTTTTGACTGTGAACTAGCAGGTACTCACTGCATCACAGGACAACTGATCAGGTTCAAAAAGCAACATCTGCACTGCGCTTTAGGACAAAGCCCAGGAAAATCCAATTTAGCCCACTGATTCATCTGAAAGAGATGTCATCAGAATGGAAGCCCATTCCATTTCGGCCCGCTCCACTCTTATACACATTAACCAGCTGTTGCTGGTTCAAGATGCCAGTTGATGGAAACGCTCATCTGCAGAAAAATAAAGCTGTTATTGGCAGGGGCTGTTTGGCTTCAATGTACACAGACTACCCGGGCCTTTATCTGAGAAACTCAGAGTCCAGAAGCAAGAGTATGAGGTAGATGTTTTCTTCTACTCATTATTTATTCTGAACCAGTAATGACAGAAAAAAAGGTGGATGATTTTCTTAATCTGAAATTACAAAACTATACAAAATTACTATAGGATTTTCTTTTTTGTTATTAAAGGAAAGGCTTTTCTTCATATAACATCCATCCATTTAGCACACTTTTAATATTTTTAACTAAATAAATGGAGAAATAAGAATAGTGCCTAAAGTGCAGAATAATTATATTTATTGAGGATGTTATTATGTTTATTTTCCCCAAAATATATTTGTGATCTGTTTTATATTCAATTCATCGTATTATTATTTTGTTTTATTTTGGGTCATTAGTCATATGCTCCATTGAAAAGTGTGTCTTGGGATGATTTCTGAAGATTGGAATGGATATTTGCAATGAAGGTTAGTAGTCACAGTGAGTGTAAAGTTTTTGAAAGTGACCTTGTGCTGCATTGTGATGGTTCCTCCAGGCATTGTTGATTTACTGACCACAGGGAACGAGAGGGAATGTTCATTATTTTTGCTAAAATCAGAGCAGTGAGTGGAAAGTGTATGACATGGCTCTTCTTTGGCTGATTGAAGTCCAGACATGCTGCTGTTTTCTGGATCACCTGTAAAGACTTGGTGGTGCTAGCTGGAAGGCTTGCTAATAAAGCTGGCCAGTAAAGGTGTCGCATTCATAAAATTTAATCAAATTCTGAATATGGCACCAGAGATCTGACCAGGAGCTGAACTGAAGAAATTATTATATATGAAATAATGAGTTAGAGTACAGCAACTTGGCAGAATGGAGTGAGTGGGAGGTCTATAGTATCTTCCAAAAATATTATTTTTGTGTATATATATAAAGAGAGAGAGAGAGTAAAGCAATTTGATGGTTTAAAGGCCTTAAAACAGGTCAATAAACCAATAGATAGAAATGAAACACAAAAATTCCACCTATAAAAATGTGATTTATACATTTCATCATATTTAATGAATTAACTTTTGGACCAGTACAGAACACTTAGGGCCAGATTAAAGACCATAAAAGTGTAAATTCTGCAGGCAATTTACTGAAAATGCGCACATTAGAGAACACGGTTCCACTTTATATTAGGTGGCGTTAACTACTGAGTACTTACATTTAAATTAATAATTTGGTACGATGCACTTATTGTGTTTTTACATTGTACTAATATATTTTTTAAAATACCTATATGTTATTACATCTGTAATTACAATTATAATTACATTGTTGACCCATCCCTTACTCCTTGACCCACCCTTAAACCAACCCATACCACCAAACCTGTCCCTAACCTTACCTGCATCCCACCTCAATAGCAGCAAAAGTGTTTTGCAATACAGTATGTGTACATTGTACTTATTTTTTTGATGCAAGTACATAGTGATTAAGGTAATCTAATATAGAGTGTGACCAAGAACACAGACACAGCTAGATCATTTCCATAATGACCAGTGCAGTCTACCCAGAGCAGCGCAAATTACCACCTGCTTTAAGACATGCTCTTTTGGGCATTAAATAATGGCACAAAAAACAGTAATTTGACAAGCGCAAATGTTATTAAATCGCGTTATATGTTTCATTTTAATAGTCTCCTCCCAATAAATTTTGCATCTGAAAGTGAAACTCCTACAAATGCATATTCAATAAGGTCAGGTGCAAAAAAAAAACCTGTCCATGCCTTTTCAGCGCTTATTCTTCACTGCACATTTTTAGTAAATCCTGACAGTACAATTTTAACACCAGAAGACAGTTTGTGCTGGTGCAAACTGTTAGTAAATCTGGCCCTTAATTTCTCAGAATGCCTTACCTGTGTTGACTTTCTTTTAAATTACAATTAAGTAAATTCCTCTTCTTGTCATTCTGATTCAAATTCAATTTCAACTTGCTGTGGGTTGTGGCCGTTTTAATTCAAATTTATACTCATGGTTTGAAACCGAGCCAGTTCTCAGATTCTAAATTTTCCCCAACCCTGTTCTAAAGCCACAGTGCTTGTCTATTTATCACACTATAATTCTCTTCATTTGGGGGGGTGTTATCGTATATTGATATGTGCAATTAATGGCAATTAATTTGCTTAATTAATTAGCAGATAATGTAATATATTCACTTCAATTGTTTAAATAAATGTTCAGTGTTAAATAATAAAGTATATGCTGGCCCTAATAGCAAGAAACTTCTCAAGGCCAATTAATTGCAAGAAACATCTTAAGGCCATTTTACACTGCAATGACAGACACCAACCAACGGCAACTGACACATCCGTCAGGTTTTGTCGGATCAGTGTATTATCCCGTTTGCCTCCGATGGCATTGGTCGCACTTGTTTTTCAGCGAATGAGCATCTTGGCATTTGTCATGTCTGGAATGTCTGTCAGTGCAGTGTGAATTAGCCTTTAAGAAAATGGTTATAACGGAAAGTGTATTGTCACATTAAGTTTCTCTTAAGTTTTTTTTTTTTTTTTTTTTATCTTCTGCTCAGATACTCAGGGAGCAGCAACTTGTTTCTGTCTGCATTAAGAATGCAAATGCATCTTGCAAGAATGCAATGCCTTATTGTGTTAAGAGTAATACATCATTCAACCCCCAAAGCAACTAAATAAACAAGGTAGTTTGCATGTACAGATGGTAGTGGTGTCAAAAACGCAAAACAAACTTATCTTGGCTGCGCAAACTTAAAAGTCTAAGTCATTTAGAGGTGTGCACGATAATGAAGAATTATCCAAGATAAGTCATGTAAACTAGGGCAAAGATGTTGGCAAAGGGCCAGGGCAGCCAGCTTTCATAACGCCAATAAGAATTGCAAATGTGCAAATGGAGTTCTTCTACCAAACTTGGTCTAGTAGCTTTTGATGACACAGCAAGCACTTTGCAACACTTCTCGCTCACTTTTCAGAGTAGGTCAGTAATAAATAGAACTTGAAATCCGTATGTGCCACAGGCTCTATGTCATGCATTTCCTGAAGTGGATGCCACATCTAATAAAGTCCTCCTTTAATGGTCACTCCTGCCACCGTCCATTTAAACTGGTAACAATCTTGCATGTTCGTACTGGATTCACAGTTCGCCTGAGGGAGTAATTATTTGGCTGGACGAACACGATGTCAAACACGATTCCTCAGGAATTTCCTTAACTTAATGCCATTAGTGCTACAGAAACTCCAGCAAACACTGTAATGAAGACAATGCCCTACTCTGTGGCCTGCTATGCTTAAGTTGGGCATTTCAAATGTTCTCTTAAATGTCAAACAAACGGAATATTGTGTTATAATCTTTTGAGCAATGTAGGTTTTGAATTGGAGAATTGGAAATGTGAAATGTATTTAATATAGAGATCAAAGTTGTTGACATATCGGCGTAACAACATAATAAAATAAAGAATATCACATTATCAGCA
Organism: Ptychobarbus kaznakovi; assembly: GCA_027422405.1. NCBI lineage: Eukaryota > Metazoa > Chordata > Actinopteri > Cypriniformes > Cyprinidae > Ptychobarbus > Ptychobarbus kaznakovi. Next base: position 10,469,394 of record CM049802.1, read on the forward strand.
TTTCATAAACTGTAGCATTTTGTCTTGACTGAACAACTATAGGTCTAAAATAATAGATTTCAGACTCAAATCTGGCTTCACTGTTTCACAAACAAGTTGACATGTAGTAGAAACACACACCATTGTCTCAATTTTAGGCAACAGAGTGGAATCCCAGAACCTCTGAATCAGTGCTCCATAATATTGACCTTGATATTTCAGGCGGCTGTGAAAATAATTCCATTGTTTATTTTGACTTTCACTCAAAAATTCACAAAATTCCACCTATCATTGAAGTAAAAAAGTGAAAGTGGGAGAAAATCCATTGTGAAATAACTGTTTTTTCTCATGAATGTTGGCACAATTATTGGCATAGAAATTCTTATGTAAAATATCTCTGAGTATTTCCAATTCATATTTAAATGGTTTTAGCAACCAGGGTGAATAGGAGCAAAATTGTCCACAGCTTTTCTGTTCCATGGATTTAAAATATGAGGAACACATAGGTCAAATTCCTTAATCATCCATCACATGAGAAAAACCTAAAAATATATTTCTGATGTGAAGAACAAGATTGTTGAGCTTAACTAGAAAGTGGTTGTAAGAAAAGAGTTTAAAACATTGAAAATCCCCATTCCACATGGGTTTAATTAAGAGGTTCCAATCAAATAAAAATGTTAAAAATCTGTGAAAGAGGACGTTTTTAGTCAATGCACTGGAAAGTTTGAGTCAAAGACTTCAAGGACCACAGCTGGAGAATTGCAATTTTAAGTCTTGGGGGTCAAAACCTAAAAAAAAAAATAAACATCCCCTATATCACCACAGTTGTTCGGGAGGTTTCAGAAAAATTGTCCTCACTCATCCAAAAACAAACTCAGCAAATTCAGTTGTCAGAAACGACTAAATAAATGGCATGGCTTCTTTTGTCAGATGAAACAAAAAATAGCTTTTTGGCAGAACCCACCAGATGTTGACAAAAAGGGATAAAAAGTGCTCCATGTCCACGGTTAATTATACTGTGGATCTTTAATTTGTGGGCCTGTTTTTCTGCTGGAGGTCCTGAACATCTTGTTCAAGTGGCATATGGATTCTTATCAAATACCATCAGATAAAAATCAAAAACTGATGCCTCAGTTAGAAATCTTATAATAGGCCGTGTTTGGGATTTACCAGGACAACAATCAAAAAACAAACATCAAAATAAACACAAAAATGGGTCACTAGCACAAAATGAATCTTTTACATTGCTGTCTCTGTCCCCTGATGAACCCTGTAGAAAATGAGTGAGGTGAACTGAAGAGAAGAAGCACCATAGGAGCTTGAACTGAAGGATCTGGAGAGATTCTGTTGAAGAAAATGGTCTCTGATATCCTTATCAGGTGTTCTCCAAACTCTTCAGGCATAAATAGGAGAAAAATCAGAGCTGTTACCCTTTTAAAAGGACATTGCAATAATGGGGTGCCAATAATTGTGGCAAACATGAAATAGTGAAAGCAGTTATTTCACAATGAGATTTTCTCCCCACTTTCATTGGTTTTACTTCAATGATAGGTTGGATTTTGTGAATTTTTTGAGTAGTAAAAGATAAAAAGGATAAACATTGCAGATTTTATTTTCACAGCTGCCTTTGCTCATATTTACCAAGGGTGCCATATATTAGTGAGAGGACACTGTATTTCAGTGCCAAACTGCCCATCACCATCTGTACAGGGCAAGCAAGACAGCACTCTGTTGATATTCCTAGAACATTCTGCTTATAGTTTTTTAGTCAACACTGGAAAATCATTTTAATTTCTAATTAGATGTTAGCAAATTACATAAATAAAATACATAAGATGTTGATACTTATTGTCAGAGATCCAAGTTAAGTTTTTTTTTAGTATTTATTTATTTATTTTTACTTCATTGGCAACATTTTCTTGTTTTATATATAGGCCTATTTGTTGTTTAATTCATTCTTAAAACAAGGAAAAAACAAAAAGGAAGAATAAACAAATCAAAAAGGTTAATATTAAACATCTTAATGACAATATGCAATCCTTGTTTTGTAGATTATTCGGTTCAATTGAATTTCAGTTTTAGGTTTGCTGTCTATTTTTACTTTTTGGCAAACATTATACTTTTTGAGAATTTTTTTGAGATTTGGAAAGAAAACTTTCATTGACTTTTGTTCATAAAATGTTTAAAAACACGTTTGATGTTGCAAATTAATATTTGTTGTTATATTCTTGTAATTTAGTGTCAGAATTATATAAACACACAGTTGGTTGGGCAAACTTGTTTTGCTATTCTTTTATTTGTTTACCTGTAACTAAACCTAATGAATTGTAAGTCACGAACATTCACAGGAACTGGTTTACTTCTGCATTGAAAAATACAGTGGATAAAACCAGCGTAAACAGTCCATGCTAATAAACGGCAGTATCAGTATTTTTACAGCAGAACTTGCCTTTCACTTCTACTCTAAAAATGGGTGAGCTGTTGCTAAGTGGGAATTTTTTTTATTGAAATCAGTCTTATTGTTTTTTTTATCTAGTTATTTTAGATAAAGGAACATTGCCGTCTAATTGATAACCAAGCTAAATAAGCATGAAGAGGTTCTCTAAACAGAATCATTTACAAGAACAGCAGGAAATCAGATGATTTGAATGATTTTAAATAGAGAAAATAAAAACTTGCTTTGACTGTAGAGTGGCTAATAATTTATATTTATAACCCAATAATATAATGAGCACATATGGATCATCTCTTACATAATGTACATAATTATCTGGAAAGAGTGATGCTTGATATGGTAATCATAGCCAACATGCTATTATCAAAAGTGGCAATGGATCAACAAATGCACAGCTAGTATTTTCTTTACTGGTCGGCAGTGGTTATTAATGTTTATTCATATATAAGCAACCTAAGGGCACACATAAGGGTTTTTTGTTGTGTAGATTATTCACAGAAGCAGAAATAACAACCAAAGTCAGCCCTGAGCAACATTGGCTCATCAAACCGCTCAATTTAAGAACATGAGCAGTATTTATCTCACCTCGTAGGTCATTTACAGCTTCCTTCTCGCTTACTTGAACATCTTCAGTAACTGTAAATAAAATAACTGAAATATGCATTTTATTGTGATTGAGTTTTGGGCTTGCAGAGGTCAATAAGACCGTCCTGAGGCCACAGCTGATATTAGAGCCCCCCCACCCTCAATCTAAAAAGAAAGTCTCAATTAAAGAAAATGCCATCCACTATTCATTGATAATGCAGAGGTTTTGTAAGTGTCTGAGTCCTTAGGGGTATATAAGTCTTTAAAGGGTAAACGTCCCCAGGAGAACAATATATCCGTAACTCTAATGGCTCTCAGTGTTGCCATTACCTCTAGACAAGAGTAGCACGCTTGGTCTCAGCAGAGGAGATTTATCCAAGAGTTATGTCAGAATTTACTCAGAAGGCTTTCAGATGAAGTAATGTCCAGAAAGTGGCAAGTATTCCGCAAGTATTATTATACTTTTGCTCTGTTCATCATTTATCTTAACGGTTTTATTGGAGACAGTTGTTTAATGAAAAGCACAATCAAGGGGGTCGACAAAATTTAATTTGCATTAAACCATAAGAATACTAATCAGATGCTAAACCTGTGTGGCCTTGTTGCTGGTAACTGAGTTGTTATGTAATGTTGCCCTCACGGTAAGAAGGTGAAGGTCAGTTTTATGGTGGGGAAATATGATAGTATCATTATTTCCTATCCTATAACAAATGGTGCACAGGATCCACACTTGAATTTGGTCCAGCTAATAATCTGACATCCAGGGTGGAAAACAATTACTGTAATCTATCCTTGACTAGATGGACATGGGGATAGGTTGCCAAGGGACTCGGCAGAGAGATAAGGTGGCAATGCAAGGACATGTCTGAGATCACATCAAAGATACCTGTAAGAGCCAATGTACATATAAAATGAAAGGCAAAGCGGATTGAAAGCACTTTCACCTGGAGTTTTGATGCAGTAGCTTGTTGATTGTGTTTTGAAATCTTCACTTAACTTTAACGGAACAAACAGGTGAAGGTGCAAACAAATGTTTGTCATAGCAAACCTTCGAACCCATCACAAGTAGTTGGGTTTGAGTTGATGAGTTCTTTGCAATGGGGATTTGAAGATTTGATTTGTACCCATCACATCCTGTGCAGCTCAGTGGAGCAGTCATTTCCAAGAAACCATGAATATGTTGACCTTGATTAGCTGCTGACAGCTGCTCGATTTTTTAATTAATTAGTGTTTGAAAAGCGCTCTTAGGCCAAATAGGTATTGAAATGCCTTTGTCACACATGTGGAAGCTCAGGAAAATGTTAAATGACTAATTATAGATGTAAAATGTCAGTTCGGTGCCATAAATTATTTGAGGAAAGTTTGGTTTCACAGGTAATAGACAGTAATTGCAGAAAGCTTGGTCTTTGTTGCCTATATAGATGCATATTTGGGGTAGAAGGAATGCAGAACAACTTCTTTTCATTAGAATGTACTGTATTTTAGCATGCATGTGTGCATTTGCCAATACAGATCGCTGATGTTGCATCCTGGCTGTTGCATCCAGTTTGGGAATTGTAATGAATGAGTTTGTGTTGACTGGGTTGTTTATTGTCTGATCTTAGTTTTATTGATGGCGTACAACATTTTGCGCCATTTGCGATACTCAAGAAGTGATAAGCAAATTACTTGAGATGTCTAAAGTGACATAAGCGATTGAAAGACACGCTGAAACATCATTTGGGATTATAACTGGTGAAAAATGTCTTTCATTGTCAAAGCAGAAATGTATCATCATTCTGGTGTATAGCCCGTTTCTGCCAAAAAGTCTAATTAATCACATGTATTACAATTTTATGTCAGTGTGTAACGGAGCCGACAAGACATGAGGCGAGCGGATCCAAGTGCAAGCTTTTATTATGAAATGTAATCCGGAGAGAACAATACTAGAGACTAACAGAAAATAAACACGGAATGGCTTGGTAAAGTATCTAACACTAGGAGAGTGCTAAACGCTAGACAATACTCAGCGATCTGAATAGGATCTTAGTGGGTGTTATGTAGTGTGTGCAATGGCTCTCAGGTGAGCGTGTGATTGATGACAGCTATGTGATCAGTGCAGCCTGTGATTGATAACAGCTGTGTGATCAGTGCAATGGATGATGGGAAATGCAGTCCAGTGTGATGTGTGGTGTGAGAGTCAATATGATGGAGAAGTGACCTTTTGTGGCAGTCGGACGGAAGGCCACAAACCAGATTCATGACAGAACACGGACCCTCATGTCTAAACTGAGATCGCAGAGGCTGATTAATGCTATCACAAAAAGTTAGTCTGGTAAATCAGAATAGTTTGCGATGGCTATAAGTTTGTGAATATGGTTCTCTAGCAATTGCGGACCTTGTCTAAGGGCTAACAAGAATCTTTCTGTGTCCATACCTGGCCAATGTTCCTCAGAAAGGCCACTGGATCCTTGTGTGGCAGAGTATTCTGTAACGGAGCAGACGAGACATGAGGCGAGCGGATCCAAGTGCAAGCTTTTATTATGAAACATGGTCAAAACACAGGCAGGGTCGAACAACAGCAAACAGGTATGGCACAGGTAAGACAGAAGAACAATCCTAAATGGGCTTGAGTCAGACGACAGAAAAGGTAATCTAGAGGGTTGGACAAGAGGGGTAATCTGTAAACGTGAGCAAAGGTCCAGGCGAGGAGCAATCACAGTCCGAAACCGCACGCAAAGTGTCAATCCAAAATATGTGGGCAAGAATCAGGAGCTAGGAAATCAGGAAACACAACAAGACTAGACTAAGACTAGAACTAAGACTAGAACTAGAAACTAGAAACTAGAAACTAAGACAGGAAATGGCTCCGTAATGCAGCTATCACTTGGAGAGTGATAAACACAGAACAATACTAGAGAATAACAGAAAATAAACATGGAATGGCTTGGTAAAGTAGTTAACACTAGGAGAGTGCTAAACTCTAGACCAGTGCTTCCCAAACCTGTCCTGGAGGCCCCCCTGCCCTGCATCTTTTGCATGTCTCCCTTATCTAACACACCTGATTCCACTCATCAACTTGTTAGTAGAGACTGTAAGAACTAAATTGGGTGTGTCTGATTAGGGAGACATACAAAATGTGCTGGCCAGGGGTCCTCCAGGACAGGTTTGGGAAGCACTGCTCTAGACAATACTAGGCAATCTCAACATGATCTGAGTGGGTGTTATGTAGTGTGTGCAATGGCTCTCAAGTGAGCATGTGATTGGTGACAGCTGTGTGATCAGTGTAATGGATGATGGGAAATGCAGTCCAGTGTGATGTGTGGTGTGAAAGTCAATATGATGGAGAGGCGACCTCTTGTGGCAGTCGGACTGAAGGCCACAAACCAGATTTATGACAGTGTTTCTACTCAACTTTATAATGATAGAACATCCAGTGTTAATGGGATGATGTGCCACAGCTTAAAAGAGTTGTGATTATGACTGAAGTTTAACGTTAGATTTGTTTTCTTATGATAGCAAAAAGGAAGTATTGTGGCAATTAGCATTATGTGTAATTTCGGTGTGTTTTAATGTACCTTTAAAAGTGATTTAATGTCATGTCATTGTCTAAGGTCAACAGTCCTTTCCTCAGTTTTAATGTCTTGTCACTTGTACAGCATATAATTTGCAGGCCTTGTGTCAAATTATTTATTCAGTATAAACCTTTTAAGTATAAACAGGTGCCAAATTTCCATCTACAGAATAATTTACTAAACCTTTGGATCTGGGTGTGTCTATGTCAATAGCATATTCAAATTAATGCTAAATAGATTCATGTTGAAGGCTTTTTGAAATCAGTTTTTCATTTGTTTTTATTTATTTATGTTGATGAGCTGACCCAGTGGGTGGTTAATGGGTGCTCAGTAATGAAAGTGAGATTCAATTTGGAGTTTATAGAATGATTCCATTTTCAGCTGGATACTGTAGGTGTGTTATAATAATCACCTATCATTCTTAAACAGCTTCCTCCAGATATTGGTGCATTCAGTTTAGTTAAAAAAGGGACCATCTATAAAAACGATTTAAACACGTCAACTTCGGAATACTAAAGGGTGACTTTAAAGTAATGCTCTGGGTCTGCACATTTGATTTCTGGCATAATGTTGAATAGCATAGAAAATAATTTCAACCTTGCTCTCATCCACCTTAAAAGTATTACCACTTCAAAAATGGTGGTTTAGATAACTTTACAGCTCAAATACTAAACAGTTTTTTACTGAATCATTCATGCAAGTCTTGAACAAAATTGCAGGCTTTGCATTACTGCTTTGCAACACTCTGGAATGTTCACCTGGCTTACTTGTGTTGTAAATGCTTTGCTGCAGCTGTTATCTCAATTATATTCTGTATATCTAGCAACACTATGCTTCAAACATTGTCTAAAATGTATTGTTCCCAGACCATTTATTAATTATTGTTCTTTGTAAATGTACTTTGAAATAATGATACATCTCAGGAAGCAGGAGAAATGTGTCATTTTGTCAGTTTTGCTCCAGAGGGGGTTTAATACTTGATTTTGATCTGCTACATCTAACTTTTTACACATACGACTTCAAAAATGTCTTAGTATGTAGTGAGTTTATTTCTTTCTTTCTTTCTTTTTTTATGATTTGATTGGCACTGGACTTAGATGATGTATTGTGTGTTTAGAATTTTGATAAAATCACTGCTTTTCTAACTGTGAAAGTGTTTTTTGGGAAGCATATGGACAGATCAATGGGTTTTGAAGAATGAAGTTACAAATGCTGGAACAGTGTTTGGTCAAATATTATGTAAGGGTGAGCAAACATCGTATTTCATTCATATTCATAGGCTGCCTGAACTGTCACATTTAGGCAGAGGAATGCCTAAATGCCTCAGAGGAATGTATTGTATATCTGTAGGAAGTAGAGCCATTGTTGAATGTGTATTTGCATGACTCTGTACAGTATTACTACATCTCAGATTTACACAAAGTTTAGAGTCCCAACATGTTCTCTTTTCCCTCTGACATCAATTTCAGTTGAAGAGACAAACATTTACAACTCTATTATTGTCAAGTTTCTGGACTCTTTGTTCTTTGTTTTTCCCTTGTCCTTCCTGAGTTTCCTTATTTGGTTATTTTCCTGTTCTTGTTAAGTTCATTTGAATATTCCTTAATTACTCCTCACCTGTTTCTGTCCTCCCTGATTACGTTCTATGTGTTTATAAGTCCTGAGTTCTCCCTGAGTCTTTGTCCATCCACTCGTCATTTTATGTGGTGTATAGGTACTGTCTTCTGAGTTGGTTTATTAAAACGAAGAACATTTCCTTACCTCCCGTCTCCTGCATCCTTCCTGCAACACAAGACCCTGACAGATGAACGGACCAATTTACAGAAGGATGACTGTAGCTGAGGAGGTGCTGTGGGGTTTGCGCAGGCTGAACGGAGGTTGGAACGGTATGTGGAGGATTTCCTCGAGCAAATTGATCTCGTCCTTTTTCCTCCCACTAGAAAACGCTGGATCTCCCCGGCTCACCCCAGGCCGAGAACCTCCACATACCGCCCCAACTGCTCTGACCGCCTGCCCAAGCACCCCCTGAAGTGTCCGCTCTTCCAGAGAGCCCCCAAGTGTCCGCGCTTCCAGAGAGCCCCCAAGTGTCCGCGCTTCCAGAGCGCCCCCAAGTGCCAGCTCCTCACGAGAGCCCTCAAGTGCCCGCTCCTCCCGAGCGCCCACCAGAGCCCACTTGTCCCGAGCGCCCCACAGACTTTATAGACTTCCCAAATAATTTTTTTTTGGGGGGGGGCATATGTCCATTGACATAGTGGCCGGGACAAGGGCCAAGGCCACGGACTCCTCTGATCCGCCTTGGCCTCCCGACTCTCCTGACCCATCATGGCCGCTCGAGCCCCCTGCTTCGCCCTGGAGGCCTCCTGTGTCTCCATCCTGGGCTAGCCTCCAGGGTGTCCCCCCCCCTCCCCGGTGGATATGTTACGGCGCTGGACACGCCTATGGGGAGTGGGGGATAACGTCAGGGTTCTGGACACTTTGTTCTTTGTTTTTCCCTTGTCCTTCCTGAGTTTCCTTATTTGGTTATTTTCCTGTTCTTGTTAAGTTAATTTGATTATTACTTGATTACTCCTCACCTGTTTCTTTTCTCCCTGATTACGTTCTGTGTATATGTGTGTGGTGTATTGGTACTGTCTTCCGAGTTGGTTTTTTAAAACAAAGAACATTTCCTTACCTCCCGTGTCCTGCAACACACGACCATGACAATTATGGGGGTAACAGTTGTTTTCTATTAAATTGTATAAATCCCATTTCCAATAATATCGCAGATGCAGTTTTAAAGTATAAAATGAAGGCTGTTGTTTGCTTATAGCTCCATGTGTTCAAATTATTACATATTTAACTGGCAAAGACAAATTCACTGACAGAAAATCACATTAATTTAATATAACATTTTATGGAATGTTTATGGATGTTAATGTTCGTCACTGAGCTCTAGTCACTGTCACATCATTCCATCTGATGGCAAAACCAGGGTTAATTTTCAGGTCGGTCTTCCCATAACGAATGTGATGACCAGGAATTGTTTGCGTTGTTTTGCACTCATTATGCATTTGTTAGTTAGCTTGTTTAATGACATGGACCATCTACAAAGGGAAGAAGAGGCATTCATGCAAATAAAGCTTTTTCTACAATGTTTTAACAAATATTCAGAGTGGACTAGTTAATATCATCTTCATATTATGAGCTTTTGTATTCCCAACAAGACTTCTGTTTGACCTTTGACATGCTGGGCTATATGCTTGTCTGGGTTAGCCCTAAGGACCGTGCCATTTGTCTGCATGCATGTCAAACAGCCACTTTTCCCCCGTAGGAAAACCTTGGCAGATATTTGTGGCCCAAAATTCTTCACCGAGGCATTAGACAAAGTCTGCTTCACATCGAATGGTGTAGACATGCAGCGCAAGCTGAAATCTTCCCCTTGTCAAGGTTGACAACTAAACAGAAGTCCTGTCCCTCCACTCCTTTATTAATCTTTTTTTTCCTCACTTTTTCATTGTATGCCCTTGTCTTTTATCCAACACATGCCCATATTTTCTGTTTGCAGAGCACTTTGGAAATTGTTGACACTGCTATACTTTTCTGCTCTTCTCTCACATGCGCTCGATGATGGTTTATTTTTCAATGATTACAAGTTTATTTAAAACCTGTTTCACCTGATTTCATGTTTTTTGTTTCATTTTTTCCCCTTTAACTAGTGAAAAGGTCTGTAGATTTCAAATCTAGAGGAGTAAAATTATTCCCTGGCAAAGACAACAGCAACAAGTTTTCTATCTGTGAGTCTACCCTTTGTTACTATTTTATGGTAAATCTGTGTTACTCGTTTGGAGTCGATTACAGCAAACAGTGACTGTAAGATCATTGCAAGATCATCTTGTGCTGATAAGCATTCATCGGCTAAATCACGGATGAATTTCAGTTCCCACGAATATCTCACAAGCAGAAGTTTCCAGCCGATTTAATTTAACCCCCCACTGAGAGTTATTTCCTCAAAAGCATTAATGGCAGTTTACCGTAAAATTGTGATTTGTACACCGTAATGAGGGAGTGACCTTGTGGCTTGTGGTACCTGCGCTGTTTTTATGCGTCGTAAATTCCTATCATTTTTATATCAAAATCCAATTTGCCTTAGCTGCTCTTCATTTTACTTTCAAAAACAAAGATTTGCTTTTATGGCCCTTGGTCTAAATGTTCATTTTAGAAATGATGGATATGTTTAAGTACAGAAAATGTTTAACCTTGCGAGTTATGTAACAGACATCAGACATACAGTATATGAGCATAGTTCACTTAAGCACTTATCCATAATTTAATTAAATAAGACAGTGACATGAAACTTAAATTCATGTTTCTTAACTTTAATGTTCTGACATGCACTCACATGTCTCTGAAACATTTTATTTCAATGACTACTTAGTTAATTCAGTATATAAACAATTATTAAAACAGTTGCACTAATGTGGAGCCAGCCCTATACATTTTAATAGCTCTTTCAAATCCCCAAAACAGGGGTTATTAAAAATGTTATGCCAATAATTTCTAAATATAATGATAATAATTATTGTATGGAATAAATAGAATAAAAAGCCAGATATTTTTTGACATATAAAAACCCATTTGCACTGTGTGAGAAAAATTGTAAGCATGATATTCTAAAATATAATAATATATTTTTTATATTGCTTATTTTATCTTGTACTTAAGGGAAATATGGAAAATTATGGAAAGTACTGGAAATTATTATTATTTTTATTTTTAAGCCCTTTGGAGGTCCCTGGACCCCAGTTTGAAACCCCCTTCATTATGAACATATCAACTTACACTTTAAAAATGGAGAAGGAAAAAGTTTGTTCTGTAGTTAGAGTATACTTTTTCTCCCTGAAAGACAGTCCAGCATTGCAAATTAGCTGTAGATATGCAATAACAGTCACTTCAGCTTGAGATAAACTACAACAGAATATATCCCATTGACCAAATATTTTAAAACCTGAAATGATCTTCAACAATGTCATGTTTGTTTTAATTGACTCTTTTCTTTTTTGGTTTGCTTGTGCTCTTCTTATTTTCCTTTGAATGTATTTGTGTCGTCAGAGTGCGCCATGTTTTTTCGATTTAGGTTATTTTTGTATTGCTTCATTTGGTGATCGTTATCTGCTGATATTGCTTGCATGAACAATCTCCCTGGCCATTTCCAAACCAGCAGTCTCTCCGTCCGTCAAGAACACAACACAGTGAGCAATGTTTGCACCATGCAGTTCTGATCTAGTGCCCATTGTGAAAGTTATCAAGCTAGATTGCAGCTGTCAAACATGGGAAATATCCACTATTAAGTTTATTTTTTTCTTGTAACTTGCATATTGTTGTGAATAATGCACTGTAAGCAGCCCTTCCATATTTTCAGGCCTTTTCCATTCTGTGTGTGAAATTAGCTTTTACTTTTATAGCTATTGGAAGAATTTGAAACTGTGGCCTTTTAGTGTAGTGTAAGGCTAGCAGAAATGTGGTTTAGCACTTTCCAAAAAACAAATGCATAAAAATGCTTTCGGTAAAGTTTAGCTTGAAATATATTGCCATGGGATTGTTATACTATAGATACCCAATCATATACTTTATATTTATAGCATATTGTCAAAGACACCTGCAGGTTGGGGGTCTTTTGTTAGACATTATATAGCTGGGTGTAATGGTTTAAAGTGCTTCTGGCACTGTGTTGTTCAAATATCTCTATTAAAATGACCTTAAATTGGACTCTGTACTTCAATTGTACTGCTTACATGTCAGGTGGATACAAGAGAAGCCAAATAGAACAGCTAGTGTCTCCCCTCTTATGCTTTTGTAATATGTTTTAAACGTGCTTCTGAAAAGAGAGTCCATCTTTTTTCATTGTTAATGCAACTTGCCTTGTTGTATTCAGAATCTAGTGTTAAAAAGCAAATGAGCCTGAAGCGTAAATCATTTTCTGTTAGGAACAACATTTGTTCATAAATGTTGGTGTTCCATGACATCATGCAGTAATAGAATTAAGATGGAATGTTTACAGTTGACTGAGCAATCTTTGACCTTTTATGCTTTCTCTGTAGATATGTAGTAATATTTCAAGATTATGATTATTCATGATTATGTAAGCACACATGTATTCAAATGCAGAATACAAATTAAAAAAATCTGTGATATCAAACATTTAGTTGCTTGAAATGTGTGCCTGTTCCGCTCTCTAGCGTTCTGTCCTAATAATTATAATTAAGTATTATTATTATTATTATCATTATTTGAGTAAATGTGCCTTTCATACCTATAAGCAGCTCAGCTTAACTGTTTTTCATCTTTATTTAAAGTCAGATATCTCAGGTATTAGTCATCCATTTTCAATAATAAACCAAAACTGCAAACCTGGAGGTTAATTTTTTTATATTTATTTTAATATTTATTTATTTATTTATTCCCAGTGCCTATGGCAGATTTTTATAGTGTTTTTATAATGAATTATGAAGGCCCATATTATTGGTTTCAACATTTTGCTAGATTGAACCAGGTATATCTGCTTTACAGTCAAGCCAGCTGGTATATTTCTTTATTGGCTATATGGAAACACATTTTGTCAATAATTTGGCATGACATCATGGATGCACATGTCTACATTGATCATGCGGAAGTGAGCGCATGTGAATGCATGTTAATAGCTTGTTCGCTTGCTCGCCCTGTTTATATGTTTACCTGAACGCCCCATTTTTTCCTGACGCATGTTGGTGAGGTCCAAGAAAGGGCATGAAGCATTGAGTATTTACATAAAGCTATATTTTATTTGTGATTTGTTTGTGCATTGGCCACATATGAATACATTAACAATAAAAAAGTATATGCGATATGCTCATACATATTTGATTAGTATTTGATCGCCTCCTTATTCATACGATTATGTAGAGTACACTTTATATTGTGAAAGGTATAGTGAATGTATAGTTTACCAGTCAGTTTCTATCACAGAGTAAAGACAGTTTAGCTAGGGATGTGTGTGTTTTGAATTTATGAATGTTGTGTGCTTGAATGTGTTGTGTGAGATACAGCGTCAAGAGAGTGTTTCATCAAAAGTGTGTGTGTGGGTCTGTGTGAATTAGAGGGATGCAGAGAAAGAGAGGCAGAGGGTAAGTTTGAGGGAATGAGAATAACAGGTCTCACAGAGAGTTCTGCTTCTCTGACTGTTGATTGAGCTCTAAAAGCCCTGTGGGTTTCATACTCCACTGGCCTTGAATGTGAGAAAAAAAGGCAACTTTTCTAAACATAGCAGAGGGATCATTCTAAAGGAGGACCTGGGAAAAAAAAAGAAGTTCACTAAAATAACCCCCAACTTCCACAGAAAGTCCTAAATTCACCCAGGCTGATGGATGATGAAAACTGCAACATGATGCTTCAGCTTAGAGCCCATTAGAAGAAAACAGCAAGTTAAATGCCAAGACAGTCCCCTGACTTCAACATGTTTTATTTTTTCACACTGCCAAATGGGTCCTATTAGTTTTCTTCATTTTCTTCACAAAATGCTGCTGATTTTAAGCAGAGGTGTTTTGATGTATGAAATATTAGACAATAAGTTTCTTAGCAACATCACTTGTGCATGAAAAAGAAACTAATGTTGGGGTGTAACTAGTAAATAGGCTACTGTCACTGTTGTGAGTTATTTTTACTAGTACTTAAATACACTATTATATGCAGTTAAGCTGTTTTCAAAATAGTGTACTTTAGCTTTAAAAGTATACTGCAACTGTAAAATGTACTCAAACGTTTTTTCATTGTGTTTTTTTTTTTGAAAGGCTTAATCACAAAGCAATACAATATAACAAGATACAATTCTAGTGTGACTATTTTAAATGTACTTTTACTAACTTTACTAACTCGGGCGGCCATGGCGGATCAGGCGACTCGGGCGGCCATGGCGGATCAGGCGACTCGGGCAGCCATGGCGGATCAGGCGACTCCGTGGGCCATGGTGGGTAGCCCCCCCCCCAAAAAAAAATTATTGGAGAAGTCCACAACCTCTGGGGGGCGCTCTGGAGTGGACTTGGTGAGCTCCTGGACCGGAGCGGGCTCTGGAGTGGACTCGGTGAGCTCCTGGACCGGAGCGGGCTCTGGAGTGGACTCGGTGAGCTCCTGGAACGGAGCGGGCTCTGGAGTGGACTCGGTGAGCTCCTGGAACGGAGCGGGCTCTGGAGTGGACTCTGTGAACTCGCTCGTCCTCCTTCTTCCCCAAAGTTCATGATGAGCTCACGATATTGTGGCATGCCCCCCACTCCTCTCGCGTCCGTCCTTCTGCTTCCGCTGTTCTCACATAAGTTGACGGCACTGAAGAGAAAGGATACGCCTACCCCCTCTGGATGAGTCCACGGCAATCGGATGGAAGGCGAGAGTGAGCCATCCGTCCAAGCTGTACATCTGCACTTGCTGGACGCGCCTAAACGGCAGCTGGACAAGCGGTTTCGGCTCTGCATTCTACGGCTGTGCTTCAGGTCTTCCAGGCTAAGATGCTTGCCAGTGAGGAAGCCGGTCTGGATGCAGCTTCACTCAGGGCCCTGAGACAGACCTGGCCCTGCACGCCACTAAAGCCACAGCCCAAGCTATTGGGCATTCGTTGTCCAGCCTGGTAGTGTTAGAGCACCACCTCTGGCTCACTATGGTGGAGATGTAAGAGGCTAAAAAAGTTTCCTTCCTCGACGCTCCGGTTTCGTCAGGCAGCCTGTTGGACCAGCTGTGGAGGGCTTTGCTGAACGCTTCACGGAGGCTCAGAAGTCGTCTCAAGTGATGCGACACTTCCTTCCGAAACGCACCAGCTCTTCTGCTGCTTGCAGTCGCCCCAGACCTGCGCCGACTCAGCAGACAGCCAAACCAAGTGCAGATGCAGCAACTGTCTCAGCGGAGCGAGCCACGATGATTCAGCACCACACGGCTTCCTTCAAGGAATGTACCGCCTGTCCGCTTTCCAGAAAATGCTGGGCCTTATGGCAGCGGCTTCGTCTGTACTTCAGTTGGGTCTGCTTCACATGCGACCCATCCAGTTCTGACTGAAGCAGAGGGTTCCATCCGCTGCTTGGCGTCACGGACACCACCGCGTAACGGTGACTTGGGCCTGTGTATCAGCCCTGGCCCATTGAAGGGACCTCCTCTGGCTAAAGCAAGGCGTGATCTTAGACACGGCGCACAGAAGGAAGGTTGTCACGACCGACGCATCCAACAAGGGTTGGGGAGCGCTGTGCGAGGGCAAACCAACCTTCGGTCTTGGTTTCGAAGAGGAGTCGGGCCTGCACATCAACTGCCTAGAAATGCTAGCAGTGTGCCATGCCTGTCAATTCTTCCTGCCAGACATACGGGGCCTTACCGCCGCCCCAGTGGCAGAAGGATGGGCAAGGGATTGTCGGAGAGAGAAAGGCGGTGATGCAGCGGGCTCTGCCCCCCCCCCCCCCCCACCCCACGGGGGTATCTATCCCCCTGGCCGTTACCACTCCGCTGTGGAGCTCGAGGGGCCGCCGGCACCCGCGACCTGGGAGCTGGTACAGGGCGAGAGAGAGAGGGGAGGGAAGGAAGAGAGAGAGAGAGAGCTTAGTCAGGGGCTCGCCGACCCCGGGGCACGCCACCAGATGGTCCTCCGCCAGCTGGATGGCCTGCGTCAGCAACGTCGGGCGGTGGCACTGGACCCACTCGGCCGTTCGACGGGGTAGCCGGGCGATGAACTGCTCCAGCACCACCAGATCGATCACTCCCTCGACGTCGCGTGGCTCGGCCATGAGCCACTTGCGGCAAGCATCCCGGAGCTGCTGAGCCATCACAAACGGTCGGCCGCTGTCCCCTAGCTCCACGGAGCGGAAGCGTTGTCGATGCTGCTCGGGGTTTCGGCCGACGCGTTGCAGGATGGCCCGCTTTAGATCTTCATAGGCCAGGAGGTTCGCGACAGGTAGCTGTTGGGCGGCCACCTGCGCTTCCCCCGTCAACAGTGGAATCAGGCGCACCGGCCACTGGGTGCGCGCCCAGCCACACGCCTCCGCTGTTTTCTCGAAGAGGTCCACGAAGGCCTCCGGGTCATCGTGGGGACCCATCCTCATCAGCGGGACGTGGGCGATCGATGGGGCTGCGACGGGGTTTTCCTCCCGGCCAAGCAAGCTCCGGATGGCCCTGCGCCTGGACCAAGAGCCGGAAGCGATCCTCCTGCTCCAGCTTCATGTCCATCAGCGCCTGGTGCTGAGCTTGATGAAGACCAGCGAGCGACTTGACCAGCTCCGCAAGCGGCGTTGGCTGGGCGGGTTGCATGGCGGCGTGCCGGCTTCCTCGTCCCAGGTTTAGGCACCAGTGTAACAGGGTTCGGGGATCAAGGGAAGGAAGACAAGGAAGTCAGGGGTGACGAGCCAAAAAAGGGTCTTTATTTGCAACCAACACAACTCAAAATCATTCAAACTCAAACTGTCGTCGGCTGTCTTTGCTGCAGTGCTTATCGCTCTCTCTCTCTCTCTCTTGCCGTGCGCTCGTGAGTGCCCCCCTCCTGCAGGACTGCGGGGCCCTTTTCTTGTCTCTCCGACAATCACTGGAATTAGACACAGGTGTTAATCATCATTCACTTGCCATCCGTTTCACCGCTCGTCTCAGAACCCGCTCTCCCCTTAGCGCGCTTCGCCTTCCCACGCCCCCCTCGCCACAGCAGGAAAATCACATTTTGTCAATCTGTTGCTTTTGAAGTTAGTCACAGTTTCACCCATGCTTTGACAAAATCAACCTTTGTATTGGTTTGACATTTGCATATGCTCCATTTTCCCATTGCACCTTTCCAGAACCTTTAATAGTTAATAAAGAAGCCAGATAGAATCCAGAAAAAGCATGAAAATAGATACTTGGAAGAAAAATAGGTTGAGGTGACTGAACATTTTTGCAGAAAAGTACATCATATTTAAGTTAAAGTTCTAACAGCTTTGATGTGAATTGCCGCTTTAAATGGGGCTAATTTTCAAATTGCTCAAGAGAGGTGAATCAAGAACAATATATCAGTCTATCTTCCTCTACTTGATTTTCCCTATCTTTTTCTTGTTCTTTTTCCTCACAGTCACTCAATGATCATATTTAAAAAAACAAAACAAAAAACACACAAATAATGTAATATACTTTCCGCTTTATCTTGTGCTGTCCATTTGTATGACATTAAATGTATGTCATTACCTTTGACCTGTGAGATAAATTTACTAAACAGTTGCAGAACTTTAGCACACAACTTCAGAAGAAGAACTGGAACTGCATCATGAGTATTTAAATTAGGTCTTTTTTGTCCCAACATTTGCATAATTGAGTAAATTGCCAATAAAACAACAGGAACAACATGTGCAAATAAATTACACCATCAGTAGGCATCCTTCAGTCTAGAGAGTTTCTCGTCCTTTGGCAAGGCCACTTTTAGAGAAACAGGACCATTTCTGGAGAGACAGTACATCTTGAGCCTCTTTTAAATCCAGCAGGTGTTTACAAGTTTGAATCAGTAAACAGAAGTTAGAGGAAGCCACTGTTCCTCATCAGATTGTCTTAAGATTCAAAAGTTTTGGACAGTTGAACAAATTCAAATGCACAGTGATTGTACAACTACTAAGACGGTACAAAAAAATCTGCATTTGCACTGTAGAGTCATTGGAGCTTATTTAATAGTTCAGGATGCATAAAAAAGTAAATGTCTTCAATACAGGGAGTCATTCTTATTTTACAGTGCTATGCTTGTGTCCATGCTGATGCTAGTGAGTATTTCTGCATTATGTGGAGACCTCTTTTTTTAGGAATCAGCATATTTTAACTGCATGGGTAAATGCAATATTAATTGTGCATTAATTTCATCACACCATACACATACAAGTGTGTGTGTAAAGGGCTGCATTTGAAGTCCCGTTCACTCAGTTGGAAAATGAGAGGTGACACGGTCCTCTCGGCCCCAGAAAGTTATCAGAATTACTAATTTTCAGACTAGTCACATGGCCCATGCCAACCACACTAGTCTTCAGTCTTAGCCTTTTTAGAGTATATATATATATATATATATCTGTATATATGTGTGTGTGTGTGTGTGTGTGTGTGTGTGTGTGTGTGTGTGTGTGTACATATTCTGCTCAAGGGTTTCTTTTTCTGCTTTTTCCCCCCTAACACAGTGTATAATCTACTATTAATGCTACTGATAATAAAGTGTGCCCTCAATTTAACATGTAAAGCTGTTAATATGGCCTGGGATTTAGCAGATACACCACTTTCAATTAAATATTCACACTCTTACAAAGCGACAACTGCACTGAGAAACATTTGTGGGTATGTGTTAAGTTGTGTGTGTTGTCTGTTCACGTTGACATTCCACCTCCTCTAGTGTCAGCAGTTCTGTGAAACCGTTTGCATGAGACTTGCATGATGATATGATATTTATCTGTATGTATGTGTCTAATGGCAAACTGTGCTCTGAATTCGCAGTAAACGAAGGAGGAATCAAACAGGCCTCTAACTCCTGTCCAGACCCGGGGGAACCTGAAAACGGCAAGCGAATTGGCAACGACTTTAGGTAATCACCCTTAGGTACTGTGTGTCCCGATAATGGCTTTGCGAGAAGGTATCTGGTGACCATTATTCCCACATTCTTCACCAAGAAAGCCAGCATTAGATTCTAATAATTATATTCTTATTGGTCACTCGCAGCATTCTGATGTTTCCTAATATTCACCATCATACATGCAAACAAAATATTGTAATACTGTCTTTTTGCTGTACTGATTTTTTTTTAGCAGAATCTTTAAGATTATATGCAGACAAGTTAAATAATTTCAACTCAAGTCGAAATATAATGTCCACATATAGTATGGAAGACTAGTTGTGTAATAACTGGGATAATGTACAGTCACCCTTACATATTCAATTTTCCAAGACGAGAAGAAACGCCTCGGTTACGTACGTAAGCCTCATTTCCTGATGGAGGGAACGGAGACGTTATGTCGTGACGACATAGGGAATTCATGAATAATCTTGAAACCATCGCTGGGTGCCAGGGACACATTCTCGGCTCCTCAGCGTAAAACCTGATGAGTGGATGCACCTGTCGCCTATTTATACCCGTGTGCACAGGGAGTGGCTCAGGTATGCAAAATCCACTAGCCAATATTCATTGGCATTTTCCCTTAAAGTCAGAGATGATTGGGGCTCCCAAGTGAATCCCCTATGTTGTCACGACATAACTCGTAGTGACCGACAGATAGGGAACCTGTATTATGGATATAGCGCTTCTACACGGATACTTGTTATTAATATTGTAACATCTGAATATCTTCCAGTAGTGTCCTTTGTTTAGTACTTCCAGAGCATATAAATCATGTTCTCTAGACCAGGCTCTTCCAAAACTTTCCCAATGTCATGCTAATACCAGCTCCACAGGGAAGCTGACAATATGAGTATGGCTTAACCGCTAATTAGGGCTAGTCGATTCAAAGTATAACACTGATGTTATTTTAGGTTTTTGTGTAACATGGCTTTGGGATTGCAGAAAAACCCCAGCGAATTCTGCGGGAGCGTTTGATGTTTGTTAGCAGGGGGTTTTACACACAAGATCGTGCAACATGCTGTAAAAGAACTGTTTGCGGTTTCCTCAAATGAAGGTGTAGGATTGTCAAAATGTGAAAGTGTCGGCGCTTGCTGAGTGGATTTGTTGATTTCTGCTCAACCACAGGTTGAAGGAATGGAGGAAGCTTCAAACTAGACTTTTATAAATTATCACCACAGTATTGCACCACAGTATTGATTGTACGCTAGCAAGGAGGATAAGACACTATTTTGATATCCTTTCATTTATTTATCCCCCTCTTGTGCATGCTGCAATACTTTTCTCTCAAACTTCTTTGTGTATGTGCTTTTTGTAGAACTGAGAGTAGATGGTATATTTCATTTGAATTTTTTTTTTTTTTGGAAAAACAAACAGTATTTTTCTGTGGCATCTTGCATGAATGACTGCTACCATGGTACACAACGTTATAGCCCACTGAACTGTGCTTTTAGCTATAAAAGCCTCATTTCCATGTGCATCAAATTAAATATGGCATTCACCCTGATTATTCAGTCATGCTAATGGATTTGTGTTGGATATGATTTGTTTGTCATCCTGTATGTGTGCACGCGTGCATATGGGTCCTGATCCCTACAGTATTGGTGCCACAGCCCAGTTCACCTGTGATGAAGACCACGTTCTCCAGGGCTCCAAGAGCATCACGTGCCAGAGAGTGGCGGAGGTGTTCGCGGCATGGACTGATCATAGACCTGTTTGTAGAGGTGAGTCTGTTACATGCAAATCACACTGAAAATCTGTGTTTTCATTTAAATTCAAGAAGTGTAAATCAGATTAATGTTAGATGGTGGTTATGGGTGGTCTAGTCCTGCAGTTTAAAGGGGTCATATTATGCGATTTCAAGTTTTCCTTTCTCTTTGGAGTGTTACAAGCTGATTGTGCATAGATAAGATCCCTGAAGTTGCAAAGACTAAAGTCTCAAAACCAAAGAGATATTCTTTATCAAAGTTAAGACTCTGCCACGCCCCCTTAAAACGGCTCATTCAAACATGCCCCCACATGTCTACATCACCATGTGGAAATATTTGCATAATGCAACCCAAATGTTCACACAAAGAAAGAAGGCATGTTTCAGTAACCGCAGTAGTGTTGGTGCAGTCATGTCAGGGAGACACTGTATGTTTCTATGCGAAAGCAAAAGCACTTTATTTGGCCTTCCGAAAGTAGATGCATTTAGGAATCATTAAGATTACTTACAACAGAACAGCAACGCATTTTATGGACGGCCGTTTCGTAAACCTAGGAAAGGAGGTAATTCTGACTTTGCTATGACAATCTGGTGCTTCTGAATCAGTGACTGTATGTTTTGTTACTTGTTTAAATATTTGCTATTGACTGTTCAAATGCGGAGTTTTGCACATTGTGTGTGCATGTGTGTGAGAGAGAGAGAGAGAAGTTAGAGAGGGTCACAGCGCAGTGTCGTGTGTGTGTGTGTGTGTGTGTGTGTGTGTGTGTGTGCGCACGTGCGTGCGATAGAGGGAGACACAGTCACATCACAACTGCGGCTTGTGTGCAAACACATACGAGCATCGTCACTGTGTCTTTCACGCGACTCTGTTCCCCTCTCGGGCTTGAACTGATGGTAAAACTAAGGACATGATTAACTGTCTTTGCATTTATTTTGAAAGCTGAAGCTCGCAATTATGGAAAGAGACATTTCATTTCCAATGTAGCTTGTGGTGTTCGGCCAATCACAATGCTCTGGGTCAGTTGGCCAATCAGAGGAGACTGCGCTTGTCAGAAGGAGGGACTTTGTAGAAAATGTTTAAGAGAGGCGGGGCATAGAGGACCTACAATAATGTACAGTATTTGAAAAACAATGTTTTTTTATATATTAAAGCATGTCAACATATTCTGTTTCACCAAATACACAAAATAATGATCTTTAAAAGCATCATATGACATAGTTCCACCAAAACACCTTACATCAGCATTTACTTACTTTCATGCTCCAAACTTACTGCATGTACTGTAGAAATAGATGTTTACAAGTACCATAGGCTGTTTTTAAAGGGTTCCAAAAAAGCATCATAAAATTAGTGTGACTTGTGCACTGTATTTCAACTTTTATGAAGCCACACAATACACTCTCGTAAAAATTATTTGCAAAAATTGTACTTTTAGGTGTACAATAGCTAGTCACATATTACCTTATTTACCCTATAAAACATTCAAAGTAGTACCTAAAGGGAAAGTTCACCCAAAAATTAAAATTCTGTCATTAATTACCCTCATGTTGCTCCAAATCTGTAATACCTTTGTTCATCTTCAGAACACAAAGATGAGATAAGATATTTTTGATGAAATCAAAATTTAATTAGTGTTCCGAAGTTGAATGAAGGTCTTACAGGTTTGGAAAAAACACAAGGGTGCGTAATTAATGACAGAATTTTCATTTTTGAGTGAACAATCCCTTTAAGGGTACATATTAATACTCTGAGGTACTAATATTCACCTTTTAAGGGATATATAACTCAGTAACAAACTATAATTTAAATGTAATGAAGTCGATTATTTTGCTTAATTTGTACTTAAGTACAAGTAAAAGTACAGCTTTAAAAATATACTCAAAAACGTACAAGTACCCGAAAAAAACTACTTAATTACAGTAACGTGAGTAGTTGTAATGTGTTACCTCCACCACTGAAACCTACAGAGTCTCTATATAGGTTGTCAACCTCTCTTCTGAATGTGGGTCAGCCATCGTGAAGAGATATTTGGTCTGAATGCTTAGTATGATTAATTATTGCTTGAAGGGGTAGGTTAGAATGGGTAATATTAACTAATTTCAGTAGTGTTTGCAGTTGTCTTATGATAAGCTTACTAATCAACTTTATTTTTCCGCTGGATCTGATAGCATTGCCATGGCAACGAGTAAAATGAAGAGCAGAATTTGCATGCCAGCATTGACTTTTCACAGCCCTAATGGCTTTAAGTGTCAGTTGGCTGCCGTGGGCAAAAAAACAGGAATTGAACTGTGTCCATCATTCAGGAGGACACTTTAATTATAGCTCAACATGAAGTGGAGTGACACAGACACTTTCATCAGCATTTTGGGATCACTATGTTCTGTTTTTTACTTATTTTACTTGTTAATTGTAAACACTTATCATTAATCAAACAAGTACAATATGAATACATTTAGCCATAGCATTAAGTTAATTATTGTCTCTGTTTTAGTGTTTATTTAAAACAAGGGCATCTTGCTATTAATGTAGTCTCCAATCTGTTAGTTAGCAGCTTGCACCGTCTTGTAATGTTCAGCTATCCAGCAGAAGTGACTAGCCAGTTTTAAATCCCTGTTGCGCAGGGGTGGGAATGTTGTAAAACTGCACAAATGATGTGTTTCCATGCAATATAATTTACATAATTTACTTTTATGAATAATATATTTTATTAGTCTGTATTGTTTTGGCCTGTGCAGTGGCTTATGTTAAGCTACATATTCAGAATTGCTATGCATGTAAAATGATAGGGTTTCTAAGGTTTATAAATGACATTTATTGAGGGTTTTAGTTTATCTCGCATGTTTTTTAATTAGATTAGATACGAAATTAAACTGGATATAATAACAAGGGATATTAATCTGTCATATGGTCATGTTACTATGTGCCTTGCCTATGTGTTTAATTAGATTACAGTAGACTTTTTCCCAGTGACCAATCTCTCTTAAAACATATTTTTGTCAGTCACAGCTATGGATAGCCACTAATGAAAGGGGGCTTGCATGTCCTTGTGCTGTCATCAGCCAGTCAGGCCATAATTTTCTCCAATTCCAGAGTAGTCACATTGGCATTTTCTACTCCGATTATTGGCTCAAAAACGTCTGTCTGGAACAGAGAGGGCCTGTGAGAAAAAATGGCAGATTCCAACCTTCCAGAGAGCTCTGCACTAGCCAAGCAACTGACATTGATCTGAAAGCAAATGCTAACATACTTTGGAGGTGTTATGGACCTCTATGTGCAGAAACTAGACAGTGCGACCCCAAGTGGCCACCTAGGGAAATCACAGGTGATATGTTAAAATGTACAGTTTGTCATAGCAGTTAATTTTGTGTTTATTTATCAGCAGATAGAATGTGACAGAGAATTTAAAAACATGTATTGGGTCAAGTGCAGTATTCTTGTCTTTTGAAATCAGAAAAGGCATTTGGTCTAGATGTAGAAGGACGAGTGCCCTTATATAGGGGGTATTGTTTCAGAGATGGTCTATTAATGTGAGTTTAGTATGAGTTTTGTGGCTTTAAGTCTGCAGCATGCAGGAAAATGAAGGTGTGAAACAGTGTTCAAGGTTTAATGATGTAATTGATCATTCTGGGTGTTGATTGTTTTTTAGTTCAGCCCGTTCCAATGTCTTGGAGTCTCCTAATCTTTATATTCTGTGCTGACTTGGCCCATTTTCCCTGCAAAGGTCGGATTCAATGTCAGGAAGTGTAAAACAGCAAATATGGCTTGATATACAAGGGATACATAAAGGAGGTTGTTTTATCTGGTGCAATGGGCAATTATCTTGATTCCTAGAACTAAAAGCTGAATGATACGCTTTTTGTTCCTCGGAAAAGAACCATATTCTTAAATTAAAATATTTGGTAGTGTTAGAATCACATTAGGCAGTTAGGCTAATGTACTTTTAAACCAAAGAGGTAGAAAAATGGGTAAAGGAGGAAGGAAACTGGTAAAGTGTTTATCTGGTCCTTGAGTTTGTTTGGCTGAGTGTGTTCCATTTTTAAGTGATTATTTCTGCAGGTACATCGTTACGAAATTAGGTGGAAACAAGTGACTTTTCTTTCAAAATGAATCACTGATTCATTCATACAATGATTAGTTTATTAACAGGAGCAAAACAAGTCTGAAATTGCATACACTCTTAGCAGATACTTCTTTTTAATAAGCAATTACTTCATACTACATTCGTCATGTTATCGTTGTCATGTGACCTATCAGTGTCAGTTGCACCACTTCACTGCCATTTGCAAAACCTCTCCAGTGACCTCATGAGATAGTAACGTGAATATTTTTGTTGGCAGACCACAAATAGACCAAATAATTGACAATATTGTCTAAAATGCAATAGTACAAATGTAAGTTACTAAATGTTTCTTACTTGCAATGTTGAACTTTTACAATATTGTGCAATTGTGCGTATAGGATGTACAATTTACATCCTTAGTTTAGTTTTATCTCTCTTTTTATCTTTACATTTAACTTTTATTGTAATAAACATCAGTCTTACACAAGCAAGGGTTCTTGTCATTGTTTTGTGAAGGGGGGATAAAAAGTGACAGGCTATCTTTGGCCAAGTAATGAATTGTTTGCTCATCCTGTCCTTTAATTTTATAGATAATTTCTCTCTGGCTGCTTTGCTACAGGCGAGAGAGCCAAGCCAAGGCCGTTCATTTAGCAAGCCGTAATTGAGCTGTCATGGAAGGCACAAGCATGCGCAGATATACGTCACTGTGAGAACTGATGTAGCTTTCTGGACCGCTTCTCTGAGCTCTTAAATCGCAAGCTTGTCCATAAGTCATTGTTGCTAGTATGTAAGAACAGTACAACAACACTGAGAGCTAGCGACAGGAATAACAGCAGAGATGGACTTGTGAATTGTTTATGGACACTCCGTGTACACCGCATCAGTGTTGTAGCTCTAGTTTCACGCGTCTAGAGAAAAGTGGAAAGGACTAGGAGACATTATGAGATGAGATAACACGATGAAGAGAGAGATGCAGAAGGTAAAACAAACAGTAGAAGTGTGTACTGTCGTCTATTGTCCAATAAAAAGAACAAAAAGACCGAAAAACACGTCAGAGAAGCAGTGTTTGTCTTGTCAACCAAATAAGTACTGAAAATGTTTGTTGACAAAATGTGGGCTAGAATTAAATGGTTTTAGTTAAAAATGTTATATACACAATTTACAAGCATTTACTTGCTTTAAAACTTTAAGCTTAAAACAATTATTCTATTCTAACTTTTCAAATATTAAAAAATATAATTTATTCCTTTAAAGACAAAGCTGAATTTTCAGCAGCCGTTACCTCAGTCGTTAAGAAATAATTATAATATGCTGATTTGGTGCTCAAGAAACATTTCTGATAATTATTATTTATGTTGAAAACAGTTGTGCTGCTTAATAAACATTTTCCCTTATATCGTTTATGTATTCTGATTTCATGTAGCATCGTCTCAGTTGGTTTGTGTTGTCTAAAGCCATAAAAACAAATGGGCACCCAAGTGACAAGAAGGTAGTAATTTAGTAAAGTAGAAACTTAAATATTTAATTGCGGAAACATTATTTTATGTTGATAAATCTATTACACGTTTGATTTTTGCAACAATAAGCAAAAAATTTAGTTGTCAAATTTGCTTGGTCTGCTACCTTTTACAAATTCATTGTCAACTTAATTGTTGATTGAACATAAAACTATATTTTGAACAAAAAGCTGTTAATAAATCAGTGCTAGAAGAGTAAGAGGGAAGGATGTTGCATTTGTTTAACCACAAATAACTTGTAGCCAGGGGTAGAAATCATCCTGTGATACGCAACTTGCTAGCTGTGTCAGATTTGTGTTAAGGAGTGCCTACAGCTATCTGGACAGCTGCCTTCTTCGTTGGGAGTCTGCACGCTCAAAGAACATGACCACCTACTGCACAGGCTTACAAAACCCCCATCCCCCTGCAATGTTACCCACTCCAGAACCCTCTCAGTATGGATGAGAAGTGAGTTTCGGCATGAGTCCACGCCCCCAACTTTGTCTCTTTCACACACATGTGAATTTTGTGCGACTATCTCTCAGCGGGCCCTAACCTTTTAGCTCTCAACTAAATCAGCACCTTCGTGTCACTTGGGTGCCTGTTTGTTCCTGACGCTACAGGCTGCACAAATTAAATGAGAAGATGCTACATGAAATCATGCAGAAAATTGCCTGGATCTATGTCATTTTTTTTGACATCCCGAGGGGAAGTTGAGGTAATCATACATTTTAGTTCATCCATTTATTGGTTTCGACACCTGACATCCTGTCTTTGCATTCCCCTCCTTTTTTCTTTGCATTCCCCTTTTCTTTTTCTTTTCTTTTTTTGTTGTTGTTACAAAAGTATATTGTGATTAATCAGGGAAATTTGTTCTGATGGACAGCTGGGAAGATACAATGTAAAATTCAGTTAATAAAGTGAAGTAACCGTATAATTGTGCATACCTAAGATGGCAATGTAAATACAAAAATTATATGTGAGATATTTGTTACAGTACAGTATGTGCAGTAAATATGATATTATTGCTGTATCATTCTGCTCTAAAGACTAGTTGTAAATCAGGAGATTAATCACAGTTATTTTAATTATTAGCACAATTATTATATGCTTAGTTTTTAAATAAAAAATAAGGTTTATTATTGTTTGTTTATTTAATATGCTGAAAAAATATATGCTGTATGTTTTTTAATTAAAAAAAGTAAACAATTTATTTTTTTAATCATTTGCTTTATTTATTAGCCAATTATTTAATCTAGGGAAAAATGTTTTTAAAAAACAATGCATTATTTTTTACACATTCCCTTTTTTTAAATTGGGGCGTGATAAAATATGAGAAAATGTGACTCAGACTACATTAAACAAGATATTGCTTTCAACAGGGATACATGTGATTTTTGCCAATCACACTGTTTTTAGCATAGTGAGTTATTGGCTGTCGAGAGCATGACGCCATTGAGATTCAATTTTGTGTGATGAACACTTTTGGTACTTGATGTACCACTTGCTGTCCAAAATAAAATCTAGTGTTTTTTGTTGTTTTTGTTGTTGTTGTTTTTTGTGTTATTTTTATGTAATGCATATGAGTCACAAGCTACATCTGTAACATGAGGTAATAGTTTACAAATTGCCAAGCTTCATAATATGTTATTATTAATAAACACACACATATTTTGCCCTCAGCTCTCACTGTCTGCACATAGGTTTATTGGTATTCCTCCCTTATGACTGTTGATATGTGATTCACGTAAACACCTCATCAGTTCAAGCTAAAGTTTATTACGGATACTAGACTGGAGAGGGCTTCTCACAGGATACTTCTCTAATTAGGAGCCCCTTGACGAGAGAATGACTTTCAGAGGAAAAAGTATGCTTTCGGGCCTGAAGGAGCCTCACGGATCCCCATGCGCTTGCCTGAGATAATGAGTTATTCATTTTCAAAAGCAATCAAGATGTCAGGAGCCGATAGTGAAACCTGCTGCCGTTGGAGATAATGCCTCCTTGTCTTTTCATCAAAGCCCTGTCACATTGACATCAACCATGCTAAATGCAGCAAAAATACAAGAGGCTGGATTTGAGAGGGCGTAAACCCGCACTCGTCAAATTTAAGATATCACTGTCACTGGCTTTGGGAGACAAACACCAGAGCGTGTCTACTTAGCAAATTATAACTGACATTTCTATATTAAGATGACGAATCAGGCCCAAGTGTGTTTAGCTAAGCCTGCTTCGAATTAGCTTGTTTAGCCGGCATGAAGTTAGTCATCTGAGGATTTGATTGGATTGCTAATCGTTGACAAATTAAGACGGTCATGGATGACTGGTGGAGGCTTGTGGCTTATATTCCAATATGAGCCGTGCAAATCCCGCAAAAACATTACGAGCGGTAAGTGAAACTCAATCCCTCGAGATGGTGGGGTCGCAGACTTTTTTTTTCCTAATTATCGAATCAATAGTAGAAAACATTAAGTGGTCGCTGACCGCAGCTGAAACCAATTAGCTGAGACTTTGACTGATGTTTTTGAAGAGAAAAGTCATTTTCCGGACTTTTTTCTCATTATTTTCTCTCGTTCTCTTTTCTCTCTCTCCTCTTTACAGTGAAAACTTGTGGATCTAATCTTCAAGGTCCGTCGGGGACGTTCACCTCATCCAATTTCCCCATTCAGTATGAGAGCAACTCCCAGTGTGTGTGGATTATCACAGCCAGCAACCTAAACAAGGTACGAGCAAAGATGTGTATTTGATAATGCTCTAATGCCTTTTATATTCTATAACATTTAGATGTTAGAACAATATATGTTGTTTTTTAATGAGTAACTTGCAGGTAGAAAGTGCATTCCCAAAGTATGTTATATCTGATGCACTCATGGTTCACAAGTCAAGGGATTTCAAAACCAAATGACTTTCCCATATACAGTCATCATAGATATAGGAAAATATGTCTGATAATAAGCGTTCTTGTTTTTGCTCCATCAAACTTTGTGTTTCTTTACTGGGCTCATTCACTGGTTTTCAGGTTTTAATTTTGAAGCCAAACATCACCAGCTGCATGGACCCTAATAATCTGATCGTAATAGGACTAGAAGCACAATCGGAATAAAAAAGTCACATGTACCCTAAAATATTCTAAAATGCTGCTTTCACTCAGCGTCTGTGAAATGGAGCAGGACAATGTCCCACCGGTTCTTTTTTAATACTCATCCACAGACGACTGGTTTTGGGCACGGAAAGGGGCACTTTTAGTGCTTTCTAAAGTAAGCAGCACTGCTCAATAGTCAATGTGCTGGTCGTCGCCTAATTAGGACCCGAAGTAAATAAATATCAAGTGTGCTTTTAAAAAAAATGCACGACAACAGTGGAAAACTCTGAATATTCATGCAGTGTGCGCATGTCAAAATATTAAATCCGATCAGAAGCTTGTGACATAAATGCCCACATCAACCCGATCACTTTATTTAGCTTTCGTGTAAACTCTACGTTCGGATTTGACAATCAGAATGAATTAATTCCGATGGAAGCAAAAAGTGTCCATGTAAATGTAGCTACTGACAGGAATGACTTTTAATTCATCAAAAAAGTATGTTAAGTATGTTAAAAGACTAATTCAACTGGCTCAACCAATCCAGTTTGACTTCAGTTGATAACTGATAATCAGCTAAATGTACTATTGATTTCGAAAAGATTGGACATGATGACTAAACAAATTTTCAATATTTTTTTTTCTGAATTGGTAAATATTTAAAAAGTCACAGCTTGCATGATTTTGTTTCTTTTCTTTGAGGACTGTACCCACCAGAAGTGCCATGCCATTAAAGTGGATTTTAAATTAAACTTCCAAAATGATGGCATCTTTTAGAATTAAACAGCATAATTATTAGAAGCAAAAAGTGTTGTCTAAAGTACTGTGGAAGAAATCAATAAAGACTGGAGTAATGAATGCAAAAAATGTAGGAATACAATACATTTTAAAATATATTACAAAGAAACGTAAATTATATATTTCATAATATAAATGTTTTTGAAATTGGTGAACATACAATAAGAGATTTCTTTCAGAAACATAAAAAACATTGCCGACTCCAAACTTTTGAAGTTATAGTGTAGCTTTTTAAAATGTTAAATCTTGTATGCGATGAGGGGCTGACCAATTTGAATCCGGTGTCCAAGGTTCTCCTACCACTCTATAACCCCTAGTGGTGCCTCTGTCGTAATTAGTATTCTGGTGTGACTCTGCTCAGCATCTTGTACAGAGCATGTGGTGATGGTGTCGCGGTATCAGAGAGTGAGAGGGTGCATGGGTGTCTGCTCCTTTGACTGCCCTGCTTCTCCTGGCCTTCTGTATGATTGCTCCTGGCCTCCTCCCTTATCCTTTTTTTGTGTTATTGTGGCCTTGCCCCCTACAAACAGCTCCCAAACCGTCCCTTCTTCCTCACTAAGCCCTTACACTTTTATAGGGAACTGCGTGATGGACTTTGTTAGTTATGTGTGTGTAAAGGTGAACAGTGTCTGTTTTATTGCTCTTGTGGATTTTATAGCCACACTTTGGTTTAATTCCAACATTTTGAGATGCACCCCCACTACAGCTACATCGAGAGGAGGAAATATGAGTGTGTGAATGTGTGCAGGGAGATAATCAGTGTATAAATATGTGAATGTATGAGAGAGAAAGAGAGATGATACTTTTGTGGAGAGGAGGACTCGGTGATGAAAAGGCATTGGAGGAAAGTTATTCTGATTTGTCTTAATTATTTCAGTTCCATCAACACTTGTTTTGAGTTTGAAGAAGAAATATTTGAATAAATGTGTAGAAATGTGGATAATTTTAGTAGTAAATATAAAAAATATATATTTTTGGGGGGGCCTGATTCGTCATCTTAATATAGAAATGTCAGTTATAATTTGCTAAGTAGAAACGCTCTGGTGTTTCTCTCCCAAAGCCAGTGACAGTGAAATTTTGGACAAGAGGATTATAACATTTTCAGATTTGTTTTGGATTCACTAAAAAGTACTGTTTCAAAATAGTGTTTTGCTTGGTAATCAGATTTTGGTCTGTTTTTGATCCACTAATATGAACTGTTGGGAATAATTTACTCAAGAATCAGATTTCACTGGTTTTTGATTCACTCAAACAGACTGGTTCATAAGAGTCATTAGCCCAAGAGAATTTCACTGTAATTTTTTGATTCACTTTAATGATCTTGTTCAAAATAGCTCTTCACTAAAGAATTTGACTGCTTGCTTTGTATGTTTCTCATTCACTATAATGGATCAGTTCGTAAGAATCCTTATCTTGACAATCACACATCCCTAGTTACACTGTATTTATTTGATTCACTTAGAAGAACCAGAACATAAGAATCAGTTTTTATTCACTTGAAAAAAAAAACTGAGCTTGTGACAATCTTTCGCTCAGTAATCAAAGTTTGCTGGTCTTTTTTTAATTGGTTCTCAAACTTACTCATGACATTTTGATTGATATCACAATCCTGATATCACACAGTGTTCCTGTGTGGCTCAGTGGTAGAGCATTGCGTTAGCAGCGCAAAAGGTTGTGGGTTCGATTCCCAGGGAACACAAATACTGATTAAAAATGTATAACCTGAATTGCTTTGGATAAAAGCGTCTGCTAAATGTAATGTATAAATGTATCACTCTCCCTTACATTTGTAATGACAGCTAGCACTTCAGCCATGTCTGTATTGTCATTGCAGGACCTTGTCATTTATTCCAGGTGATGTGACTCACTAGCATTGCAATTCATCTTGAAATAGCAGATCTATTGAGTGCAACAAACAAAAACACAGAAAATTCTTCCTAACCTCAAGTCAAGGCCTCTGCGATTGACTCTTGCTGTGGTGGAATGATATACAGAGGCAATAAATGGAAACGAACAACCCATTTTCTAAGTTTACAAAGTTTCACCTTCTCTTTGTCGGCCTACTCATAGGTCTATAAAGAAGTTTTGTTCTTATCCAGGTACTTTCAGGGGACAGTTTGTGAAATAGAAGGTTCTGATCATACCGATATTCACATCTCCTACTTTAACCGTTAATTATACATTTTCCCCAAACTTCTACAGAGCTGAAATCACCCAAGGTTTTAACTGGAAATGGTGTTCCCTTTCGATATTTCACTCGTACTGCGTTGAGTTCGACGCTGTATGGGAAAAACTATTTTTTTCCTCTTCAACTGAAGCCTATTTCAATCACGCAGTAGGGTTGGTTATCGTTTGGGGTATTCGATACTTTTAAAACGGTAACGGTGCCTGAACCGATACTTATAAAAATAGAAAATTACCAATTAATAATTGGATTGGCCATTAGCACTAAACACATGGGCCCGGTTTCACAGACACACAGACAGGGCTTAGACTAACCCTAGACTACACCTCTCTTTATCTTCTTGCACTGGCTACCAGTTGCAGCTTGCATCAAGTTCAAGACACCGATGCTTGCATAGAGAACAACCACAGGCTCAGCACCCACCTACTTCCACTCACTATTACAAATCTACATCCCCTCCAGAAGCCCCACCTACTTCCAATCACTATTACGAATCTACATCCCCTCCAGAAGTCTGAGATCTGCTAGTGAGCGACGCCTCGTGGTACCATCACAGAGAGGCTCAAAATCACTCTCCAGAACATTCTCGTTCACCATTCCTGGCTGGTGGAATGATCTTCCGGAGGTCACCTCCGATGTGTCAGTGGTTCTTTCATTTCTGCAAGAGATCCTGGATAAACAGCGTTCCTCATCCACCATCAAATTTACACGGCACGGCTTTCCATGCCCCTATTGCTGGCCGATCGGTGGGCAGAGATAGTGCGGTAATTAAATTTTTACGAGGCGCCAGGAGATTGATTCCCCCGCGTCCTCATACAGTTCCACCTTGGGACTTACCAACCGTACTAAGGGCCCTTATGGGACCCCTGTTTGAACCATTGCAATCCTCGAGCCTCAGAACACTCTCCTTGAAAACCGCCCTGCTGCTAGCACTGGCGTCGGTCAAGCAAGTAGGAGACCTGCAGGCCCTTTCCGTCAACCCTGCTTGCCTGGAATTCGGGTCTAACGACTCCAAGGTCGTCCTGAAACCACTCCGTTCAGAGCCCAGGTCATAGCGAACTCGACGCAGTACGAGTGAAATATCGAAAGGGAACGTACTTGGTTACTATCGTAACCTCAGTTCCCTGAGATATGGGAATGAGTACTGCGTTCCTGGCCGTGCTATGAGCTGCACGCCTCGGTTACTTAATTCCAAGAAATCTGAGATGCGGTGGCAGAGAAGCTGATTATATAGCCAGACCCCCCTCCTATTTTGGTGGGCTATGGCGGGCTGCAGAGCCATTGGCTCAGGTGCCACCGCCGTGCATTGGTTCATTTTTTTAATTTTTCACGAACCAATCGACGTGCAGTTATAACTGCGTGATTGAAATAGGCTTCAGTTGAAGAGGAAAAAGTAGTTTTTCCCATACAGCGTCGAACTCGACGCAGTACTCGTTCCCATATCTCAGGGAACCGAGGTTACGATAGTAACCGGGTATGTTTTACAACCTAACATTCTCAGGACTATTCAAATGTTCAGAAGGCTGTGATTAAATCGTCTGGACTTTTTCCCATCGTATGATGGATGGAGGGTAGCATGAAAGCCTTGTGGGCCATAGAGATTTTTTTTTCTGTTTCTACTTTTTTCAGTTCGCATTTGACCACTTTGAAAGGTCTGGAACTCTGCCAGCATGAATAGAAACACTTGTGTTGTTTTCTTGCAGCCTTGGCTTTGGCATGTTGTTTTCAATAAATCAAAGAGTTTGTAGACAGTACTCCAAGACAAAGTTTTTTTTTTTCCTCTATTCCCCACCCACCCCCACCCCCACCCCCCTCTTTTTGTAATGGCCGGAACAGATCATAAGACAAAGAAAAAAGAAGGACAAATGACAGAGCATGAAGTATTTAAAAAATATTGAATTGGTAAAATACAAATACATTAAACAATTTTTTTGGCCAACTGAAAAACAACTGAAATACAAAGCAACAATATAATTATATAATATAATATCATTATAATTATAATAATATAATATAATTGCAACAAACAGAAATATATGTTTTAAATGGATGAGTATATTAGGCTTAGCACCTGTGTGGTGACTAGCCTCTGCCTTTTTCTTTAAAATAAAATCCCATATTTAGCCATTATGGTATCATGTCCCCATTTTACCTGTTCAAAAAAAATTATTATTGCAATTTGTTGCCAAATTTCTAATTGTGTCTTACAGCCTGGGAACATTATTGCTCACTTATGGCAGACAATTTTAGGGTGACGATTTATTTATATTGCACTCTGTGCTTTAACCTTGGTGAGAGAGACTTGGATTGTGTCGGGGCTTAATTCAATTTAGACTCCATTGTGATGTCTTTGCATTGTGAGAATGTGGGATACAATGTTTTTTTGTTTGTTTGTTAAAATGGTGATATCGAAAATAACACACGGATCACTGGTTTAACAAGGGATTTGCTAACTCTGCTCTGGGAAAGTCATGGCCTAATGGTTAGAGAGTCGGATTCGTAATCAAAAGGTTGCGAGTTCGAATCTCGGGCTGGCAGGAATTGTAGGTGGGGGGAGTGAATATACAGCTCTCTCCACCCTCAATACCACGACGAGGTGCCCTTGAGCAAGGCACCGAACCCCAATCTGCTCCCTGGGCGCCGCAGAATAAATGGCTGCCCACTGCTCCGGGTGTGTGTTCACGGTGTGTGTGTGTGTGTGTGTTCACTGCTGTGTGTGTGCACCTTGGATGGGTTAAATGCAGAGCACAAATTCTGAATATGGGTCACCATACTTGGTTGTATGTCACGTCACTTTCACTTAACTCCAAGCATATAGAATCTATATAGAATATAGAAGCACACATTGTACCTTATTCACAAGTCGAACAAATTTCTGTGTAATTTGATCATAAATGCAGTATATGCTTTGAATTAAATCGGACAAATTACAAATAAATGGATTTATGTGTGCTTTACACAGTAATTGGCTTGTGTTTCATGAATAAGGCCCAAATTGTGTCCATCCTTGTTCATATTTGCAGCTGTTGAGTTGCATTCTCTGATTTTAAGGAGAAGTCAGCATTAAACGTCACTCTGTGCATTTGTAGGTGGTTGTTTTTCAGAGTTCAGTTGTCCATTCTGAATGGAGCATGACCTGATTTATCAAGCAGAAACTAAAATGCTGTTGCCCCATTGGTCTTTCGTTGGAGATTGATGCTCAGATTGGGCATTAACCTCCGAGGGAGAATCAAAGGTCGGATCACAATGGGATGGAAACATATGTGCCCTCATCCATGTTGACTGTTCAGTTCAAGTAATCTTTTCTTTTTCATTGCATCTCTTCTATTATATACATTCATTTTTGTGGTTAAAAAAACGTTTGCATAGTATATTACAGTAGAAGTAGCTAATGAAATGTATTTTTTTAAACAAATAAAAAATAATAATTTAATAAAAAGATGCATAGGGAATACATTGTAGTTCAGGAAGGTGCATAGTTATTTGTAATCTTTTCATTCATGCCTTTTATCTGTGTCAATAATGGGATACCCAGAAGCATTTTTCAGGATGTATTCTTTCCCTACATCACGCTTGCATCAGGGGCTTTAAAAAACTTTTTCAAGGATTGCTAAAAGCTTTTCACTATCAGCGATGAAAGGAAAATGTATCATTCTTCATAGCGTGTTCTTGTCCTTCTGGGAACAAGAACAAAAACAGATCCATTTTGATGTTTTGATGAGAAACTGAAAATTTAATCTGGGATTTTAAAGGCCCCTGTTGTCACTGCTTGTGATCATGTAAATATTCAAATCATTATTTTCATCACATAGTTCAGCCAAGTTTCAGCCAATGTTGATTTTGTTAGGACTAGCAGAGGAAAGACGCTGTCTAGTTCATGTTTTTTTTTATTCTAAACTACATTTTCTTGCTAAATGTCTTTTGTTGGAACAAACTTGAATTACTTACCTGTTATTTTGAGGCTGTAACGTTTGTTCATCAGTACTGTCGTTTGACATGGTCCTGACTTGACAGCTCACCGTGTGCTGGAGGGCTGACATGATAGTACTGAAATTTTGCTCCAGGTAAAACTACTGAAATAGACTAATTTGAGTGACATGATTGAAAATGCATTGAACAGAAGAAAGTGAACATGATGGTAATAAAAACTCTTTATATAAATCTTCTAGTAAAACGGAAAATAAACAGAACACAGTGTTGAACTAAAGAAATAAGCCATGACAGATTACAGTGATTTACAATGTTTTGTTCTATAAACAGCAGCAATCACAGTAGGATTGAAATATAATTAAATTACATATATTAGTGGTGATAATAACAATACACATATGTGAGCCTGGACCACAAAACCAGTCTTAAGTCGCTGGGGTATGTTTGTAGCAATAGTAAAAAATACATTGTATGGTTTCAAAATTATCGATTTTTCTTTTATGCCAAAAAGCATTAGGATATTAAGTAAAGATCATGTTCCATGAAGATATTTAGTAAATTTCTTACCGTAAATAAATCAAACCTTCATTTTCAGTTAGTAATATGTATTGCTAAGAACTTCATTTGGACAATTTTAAAGGCGATTTTCTCAATATTGTGATTGTTTTGCACACTCAGATACCAGATTTTCAAATAGTTGTATATCGGCCAAATATGGTCCGATCCTAACAAAATATGCATCAACGGAAAGCTTATTTATTCAGCTTTCAGATTTTGTATAAATCTAAGTTTTATGGTCCAGGGTCACATATTGTCTATCGTATGACAGGCACAAGTTGACTAATGTGCTATTAGTTCTGGTTCTAATGATTAAAATCATTATATCTAAAGAAGTTTTAAAATACAGCATATTCAGTATAGAAAAATAAATATAAAAATAATTGATCATTAATAATATGGACATTACTATTAATTATATAGTAGCTGGTAGCTGCACGGATCTCAGGCTGCCTGGCGGACATCTCGGCATGGATGAAAGAACATCACCTACAGCTCAACCTGGCAAAGACTGAGCTTCTTGTCTTCCCTGCCGCTCCAACTCTACAGCATGACTTCACCATGATTCAGTTAGATTCATTAACAATTACCCCATCAACTTCAGTCAGAAATCTTGGGGTAATTTTCGATGACCAGCTAACTTTCAAAGTCCATATTGCAAAAACTGCTCGATCTTGCAGGTTTGCACAACACAATTTCTAGACTGGACCACTGCAATGCTCTTCTAGCTGGACTTCCATCATGCAAAATAAAACCTTTACAAATGATTCAGAATGCAGCGGCACGACTGGTCTTCAGCGAACCCAAAAGGGCCCATTGCACACCTCTCTTTATCTCCCTGCACTGGCTCCCGGTTATGAGTATTCTCATTAGCTGCGTGTTAGTGTCCTGTGCTGCACATGGCTGGTGATTTTGTTTTGCTGGCCATGTGGTTGTCTTTTTATTTTGTTTGCCTTGCCCTGCCCTGCCAAACTGGTTGCCAGCTGTCCTGTTTTTCCCTTACGGGGTAGTTTTAGTTGCTGTTTTTTTATATATATATATATGTATATATTTTCTAATAAAGCCCGTTCTCCTGCACAACTGAGTCCTCTCCTTATCCCTTCACCCCAACCCTGACAATTTCATTTAATTTTTTTTTTTTTTTACTTCTATATATATTTTTATTTTATTTTTGTATTTGATTTTATTCAGTATAGTATGGTTTGGTAAAAATTTAACAATGGGTCATGGTTCCAATTCCCAGGAAACATACAATCTGCCAAATTGCTTACTTGGAATGCAAATTGTTTTGAATAAGCATCTGTTAAATGCATAAATGTAAAATGGGACAGATGTAGTTTTTCTAAGGGATAGAGACACAGTGACATTCACTGTAACCAATAAGCCAGAAAATCCCATTTAGGTGAACACATTATTATAACATCAATAATTGTCTCTATTTAGTGTGTGTGTGTGTGTGTGTGTGTGTGTGCGTGTGTGTGTGTGTGTGTGTGTGTGTGTGTGTGTGTGTGCGTGCTGTGTTTGTGTGTGTGTGTGCGCGCTTGCGTTGGTGTGTGGGTTTGGTCTGGTTTGGTTTGCTGTCTCTTACACTTGTTTTAACAGCATCAGGCCAAGCCAGATTCATTTTCCGATTGCTGTTTGAATAGTGATTCTGGATTAGCTTTTAAAGCAATCACTCATCAGAATGATACATTTATATGTTTGATGGAATAGACCTGTCTGTGCGGTATATCGGTAAATGCACTGGAGCATTTTCACTGGCCTCTCTGCTCAATTGTAAAGGAATAATTCTGCTCTATTACCTTTTTTCTTTGCAATTCAATACTCTAGCCTTGGCACCTCTCTTGCTCTCCAACAAAAGCATTAGCTTACGACTCCAATCGCCATGACAACTGCAGGCAGGGCAAGTCACTGAAGGCAAGTTCCTGTGTTGATGTGATGTGTGGCTGATCTGGTATCAGGTTTATGGATTCGTTTACGCTGGTATCCTTAATATTAGATATCCAGAGATCTGGATTCATTCCCAACTATTTCATCCCGTTAAATCCTGCATCTCTGCATCAGTGCTGCATTTGTTATTTGTGACCTTTAGTGAGACAGGGACTCTGCAGTATTTTGTATTCAGTTACATGGAAAAAAACGAGTTTATTATCTGTGCTGAGGTGTTGTCTGAGCATCAATCATCAGTCCTAAGTAGCTCTCATACATCCATACCTGCTAAGCCCCAGCTATGGTTAAGAGCCCATTGTCATGGCAACTAATTCCTCCCAGAACCTTTCAATGGGTTAATCAATATGGAAAGTTCAGGCCTCTCTATATGCATGTGGCTCTTCCACACTTCTAATCCCTGTTTCTAAAGCCTTGGTCCTCCTTTCCCAACTCCCAGTCATCCAAGAGATGCTCTAGTGTTCAAATTGCCACATTTGAATGAATCAATTGATTGTGCTGAGTGTAATGGCTATAATTAGTCTGATTTTCATATAGATGTTTTTCTTTCATAAGGATCAGTTTCCTACAGGACAGAGAGAAAGCTGGAAGCACAAAGGTGGGAAATAAATGTAAAAAAATATCCCAATAATTGCAAAAAAAAAATAAAATATATATATATATATAAATGTAGTACCAATAATAACCTTGACTGGTTGGATTATGATTACATTCTTGCTAAATAAAATAATAATATTTACATTTACATTTAGTCATTTTGCATACGCTTTTATCCAAAGCAACTTACAATTTGGGAATACATAAAGTGATTCATC
Organism: Ptychobarbus kaznakovi; assembly: GCA_027422405.1. NCBI lineage: Eukaryota > Metazoa > Chordata > Actinopteri > Cypriniformes > Cyprinidae > Ptychobarbus > Ptychobarbus kaznakovi. Next base: position 10,509,121 of record CM049802.1, read on the forward strand.
TATCAGGCAATCAGACAGAGGAAGTGCTCGTAACACCAAGTCTCAGGCATTTGTTTAAATAAGTACAAGCTAGCAAGAGAAGGAATAAATAAAGAGAATAATAATAATAATAATAATAATTTCTTCCCAAAAGCTATTTTATTTTAGAGCGCATTTAATTATATCTGATAATATAATAATACTATTATAATATATTTAGTCTGACTTTTTTTTTAATTTTCTTTTTCATAAGGATCCGTTTCCAACAGGACAGAGAGAAACCTGGAAGCATAAAGGCGGGAAATAAATGTAAAAATGTCCCGGTTTAATCAATAATTGCTAAATATGTAGTACTAATAACCTTGACTGGTTTGGCTATGATTACATTCTTATGTTGAGCACTATGAAAACTGGTAGGCCTACATTTACATTTATGCATTTAGCAGACGCTTTTATCCAAAGCTACCTACAGTGCATTCAGGCTATACATTATTTGATCAGTATGTGTGTTCCCTGGGAATTGAACCCACAACATTTTGCGCTGCTAACACAATGCTCTACCACTGAGCCACAGGAGCATGGTGTATATAAAAACAAACAAACAAAATTCTCATTTTAGTTGATGATATTTGTTCAGTAGAAGCATGTTCATCATGCTTGAATGCTCAAAGCAAACTCGAGTATGTTTTCTGGAAACTTTTACCTTCTAATAAAGGTGAAGTTTCTTTATTCTCTCCCAAATTCTGTTAAGAGAGTTTTGGCCGTCTTCTCTCTCTTTCTGTTTCAGTCAACTGACAGGATTCAATTATGCAAGAACCATAAAGTTTAATTCAGTTCATTTGACACATCACTAAGCATTATGCCTCATTTCTGCCGACAGGTGATTCAGATTAACTTTGAGGAGTTTGACCTAGAACTGGGCTATGACACACTAACCATCGGTGATGGAGGGCAAGTAGGAGACCCGAAAACCATTTTGCAAGTGTAAGTTTCTTATCCACAGTCTGGGACGGTAAGATGATACATAATTTACACAAGTAGGACATTCTGTGCTGTTCCTCATACAGTATTCCTATCAACCAGTCTCATTGCTCTGGGCAGTGTTTGTTTGATAGGAATGATATTCCAGGAACAAAAATTACTTTTGAAAATCCTACCAGTGTAAATAACCAAGTTATGTTTTCAGAAATCATTCAAATGTTTGTTGTCCTCCTTTGCCATCCTTCTGGATGTGTTTGTCTTAAGTTATGAAGAGCGACGATACAACGCATTTCATGAAGTTAGTTATTAGTACGTATCCGTACAATACCAGTCAAATATTTGGCATCAGAGATTTTGAAGACACCTTTGTAGACAAAGCATTGAAATATATGATGGATTATATAAATTACTATTAAACTAATTCTTAATTTCGACAACTATGCAAAATAGCACTGGCTATGTGCCTCAAGCTTTTGTCTGCTATTAAACATTCAGTATGAATTGCTTCTGTTTTTTATGTGTGTATAATTTCTCTCTTCTCATCAGTCTGACTGGCAGCTTTGTTCCCGACCTCATCGTTAGCATGACCCATCAGATGTGGCTTCACCTCCAGTCTGATGAAAGCGTGGGTTCTATAGGCTTCAAGATCAACTACAAAGGTACCAGGATGTGAATAATATATACTCATGTTGGGAACGGTCTAAAAAGCACTAAAAAGCAAACAGAGCGTTGCTCAAAGAAAAAAAATATATACATGTATTATTAATACAGGATTGTGGTTTACTTGATTTCGGTTATTGGTGATAACCACACTAGTGTAAATATAATTTAGACTTAACATTCATTGTGAACACGAAATGCTTTGGTTTGATTTCAATGAAAGTATATACATATACGATTAAATAACTCTTCTTAATCAAAATTGTTTGTTCAACAAATAATTAATTGTCAGTTGAAATTCTGTGACTGTGGCAACCCTATTGTCAAGGTTAAAAGGAGGAAGTGTGGCAGAGTTATAAAAAACACCCAAGCAGCTTCATTTGCAACTGCAAACAAACAGAAAAGGAAAACAGAGTAGACCAAAATTGTACAAACAACCTGTCTGGCAAAAGCTCAGATTCAATCAAATGTCCAACCTTCATCCTTGTTTTCTGATCGAGTGAGAAAGTGTTTTTCACATCCACTGCAAAGTTGTTTACACATCAAAGGGCCAGACGTTATTTACCTGGACATGTCCACTATTTCCTGCATGAGTATTCAGCATACATTCTTAGTAGTCAGTGTGCATAAAAGCGAAACAGTTCCCACAAATCACTTCAGTGGTCTCTGCTGAATGCACGACAACTAACTTTCATCCCGAACACATGAGCTACATTCACTTGATAGAAGCAGCAATCCCTACAAAACCCATATCTTTGATTATCTCTCCTCCCTCAAGGTTTTGTAATAAATTAGTGTCGGGGTGATGAACAGCGTGCCATTCAGTATAATGAGAGAGACTGACTGAGGTAGACAGAGAAAGAGACCGAGAGAGCAAATGAATCCCCTTAAGTGCAAGACCAGAGAGATAAAAAATAAAAAATAATTACTGTATGATATCCCTGGGAGAGTCGGGCAAACTCTATATATATGCCACTCTATATATGCCACAGACAAGCACAGTGGCTTTGTTTCTTAATTTTCAAATTCTAGTTAGATCTAATTGGACCCGTCAATCATAAATCTGTGACAGTCATACATGAGGGGATAAAAAAAATTCTATAGCTTGGACATACATAAAATAGCACGAATAAGCTTTCAGTGTGCCACTATTATGGGACACCACAATTAAAATAGTTTGCTGAGTCTGGCGTGAAAGTATGAATTATGAAAATAATTGTAATTTTAGTTAGATTATACTATGTATTTTTATTTGTAGATAGAGAGAGAGAGAGAGAGAGAGAGAGAGAGAGAGAGAGAGAGAGAGAGAGAGAGGAGAGAGAGAGAGAGAGAGAGAGAGAGAGAGAGAGAGATAGGTATGATTAGAATTCTTCTAATAATATGGAGCTGTTCTAACTGAAAGAACATCTTAGGTTTAACATTAAGGCTGAATGAGATTTTGAATGTCAGATTCTGTTATGTGTTCCAAAGCACAGATAAAATGAGAACCCAATGAGGACACATATTGTATATGATGTGAGTATTAAATATGATATATAATATAAATTAAGAGCCATTTGAGGGATCCAGACACAATATGAACTGATTAATGGTTCACAGCACTCATTCATTTAATGAAAGAAATATTTAGGTTTTCATTGTCTTGTTCCCCAGTACTTCATTTAACTGTCAGGTCGTGATTTTGCACAAAAGGGTCACTTCAACATGAAACAGATGTGGTTATATATTTAAAATGATGATTTGAATGCAAAAGTTAATTTACAGAGGCTTTGTGAATGTTAATCTGTAAGGAGAATAGACAAAACATATACAAAAATTTGTTTCACACAAGCATTCACAACAAGCCTGGCTTTTAATTTGTCTTTGAGTTTGATTTTGAAGTGTAGCACAGAGTGTTTTCCACTGTTTAACTGGCACATAAAAACTGTATTTATGAAATTACAATTTATTGGCAGAATAAAGAACTGCCGGACCTATGGCCTATTTTTGGTTTGTTACTAAATATTTGAGAAGCATTGCCCTAGAGCACAGAAGAGATATAGTGTATCCCATTTAGGAGTGTATACTTACAATACAAATGCACTCCATTATCTTGACGTCTGTGACAAATGCATAATCTACATGGGTCATTAATTGTTCTATGGTGACTTAAGTTTGATGGCTACATTTCACTTATTAATACAGCTACATCTGTCATTTTCCATCCTTGAATTTCTACCCTTATGTCTTACCTCTGAGTTTGCACTGTGCTCTTATTTATTGTGATAAACTTAATGACATAAAAACAGGACACATTTACTTGATCCCAAAGTTTCAAATTAACATATTAAAAGTGTAGACAGGCAGTACTGAAGTGTTACCATGATTTGTATTCATTACCATGCAAATCGGTCTATTATTCTTAACTCTGGCAGTCTCATTGTTATTTACTGGATACTGTATACGTTTTGGCATATAAATAAAACAAATTAAAAAGTCAAATGTCACTCAGTTAAATCAAGGCATAAGGGATTTAAGTCGTGCCTGAACCTTTAGATTCTTACTTCTTAAATAATACAAAATGTTCTTGAGCACATTTTTGTGTGTTATTCTTTAACGCCTCTATACAGTAGAGTTTTATTTTGGTGTATAATTTCTCAGAACAGTGTTTCATTGATAACTTAGTGTAGGTGGCTCTGCTACTTTTATATGTGTAGCATATGCTCTGTTTAGTTTTCCTCCATTTGATGTTGGTAGCCTTGAACCTCTGCTGCTTAAAGACTGCACGTTTGACTTTGTACTAACATTGAAGAAACACAGCTGTTACGGAAAGAAACTAATGTTGAATTTGAATGTAGACCGAATTCCTGATTACTGACCTTTACTGGTTACAAGAGTTTTAAAATGGCCTCTTTTAAACTTTTGGCTAAATAATTCAGAGAGAAACAATCTGCTTAAGTCTTTCTTAAGCAGCGGTGCCTATGCATTACTGAAGTTTTCTTTAGTGCAGATTACCATTGATTATCCATAGCTGAACTCTGTGCTTTATCACACAGTTTCAAAGCACCAACATATGGTCATGCTCATTAACATCCCTTCATTTAAAGATAATTTTGTTTTTACTCCTTATGGTCACAACACTTCAATATCTTCAATTTGGTTTAAAAAACTAATTTAATCGAATGCTTCAAAGAAATAAAACCAGAGATCCGCCTGGGAGTTTGCCTGTGTGTACTTGACTCATGTGACTCGTGTTTTAGAAGTGCCTCGTTTTGTGTCTCGACTCCACATAAAACTTGACTTTGCAATAATGAGCACATTCTTGAGAGAGATAATCTCAGCATTATTGAAATGAAACAATATCCATGGTATACACAAAGGGAGAGATAAATTACTTGCCGTTTTCCAATGAATAAGAAATGTTTTGAGATTAAATTTATTTATAGGCTTTTATTTGAAGGCCGGCTTAATGAGTCCTGCTACATGGTAAATGCTCAGAATGCTTTTTGATATATTGCATGCCAAAGTTCACTGATAGTTTGTAATTCCCTGGCTGCTTCAGGAAGAAAACACTGTTCCCAAACTTCCCCCGTGTGGGCCGTCTGTGCTTCAACCTTTTGGATTTGATTGGATAACTTGACACAATTGATCTTCACAGAGTGGTCCCACAGAACCTCATCACATTTAGCACTGCGAGAAAAGCGTAGGGGTTCGCATCTGACATGCTGACCTCACGTCAGAGTGTAGTGCTGTCCGAGATTACTCACCATCAACTCGTACGGACAATTTGTACTCTATTTTTTGCCTTGTCATAAATACAAAGCAGTAAATATGGGCTAACCTTCCCCTAGCCACCCCTCACGATTGACCAATAGAGTAAAGCATTGTTGTAGTCATAAAGAGACTGTCATGTCTGAAATTAATGCCATACATCAAGCAGTGGCCAAAGACCTCCATTATACCTCATGAGAAATCCCCTTCCTACATGTTCAAACTTTGATTTGGTTTTAAATAAAATTTAGTGGATGTTTTTTTCCTCTCTCTTACATCCGTCCTCTGGCAAACCCTCAAGCATCCTTATTCGGAATGGAGTTCATAGTTCAATTGTGAATGTCCGTGCAAAGTATCTGGGAAGATGTATTGCCCATTCCAGCAGCCTGCCATGCGCTGAGTTGATTTTATGCAGATGGAAGGTGTTATCTAGGTATAGTGACCCCTAGACTTGGTTTTTGCACTAGTGGTGGGAACGTCCTGGATGGCCGACTCTACCACTGAAGGGTCCAGGTGCTGGAGCTTATCTAGACTGAACAGAGAGTTTTGGTGGCATTCTGTTCCGGTCAACTTCCTGTAAGTGCAGCAAGGTTCAGGACATCTGATGAAATCAGTCCATCATTAAATTTTTGCAGTACAATTCAGTGCCAATTTCAAAGCTAAAATGTAGTAATTTGCTATAAGTCTGTTAATTTATCTTGCACTTTAACATGGAGAGGAATTGACAGTAAATTTATCTTTACTAGCTCAACCAGCAAGACTTTTTCAGGCCACCGGCTGCACTAGAAAGATTATGCTGTCTGATTAGCATCTAATTAGACTTTTTTTCGGTGAACTTGAAAGTTTCTTGAAGCATCTTGGAGATGCCACAGTTCTTCTGGATTTAGTCAGTTTCAGTTTGTTCTGTTTCTTCATGTCATTCCAGACAGACTGGATGATGATGGGATCTCTGTGTGGAGCACTGGCTGTTGTCAGACTCCTTGTGCAAACAAAAATCTCACTGTTGTATAACAATTAATGGCAAAATTAATGTTTGGAACTGTAAACTGTTATTTCCTACTGACACACTACAGCAAAATATAGAAATAGCTTACTTAAAACCATTTTTAGCTGGTGAAAAAACTAGTTCTAATAATTTTGGCCACCAATGTATACTGTATATAAAGCTTAAGCAATTTTTTATCAACAGGAAATAAAAGGTTTCTTGTTTAAACTGCTAAACATCACATTTTCTTCTTTCCACTGCTGCAATCACTATTATTTACATAATTTCTCTGTAGAAATCGACAAGGAGAGCTGTGGGGACCCAGGCACCCCTCTGTATGGGATGAGAGAAGGAGATGGATTCTCTAATGGCGACGTGTTACGCTTTGAGTGCCAATTTGGGTTTGAGCTTATTGGAGAGAAGACAATTTCCTGTCAGAACAACAACCAGTGGTCTGCCAACATCCCCATCTGCATTTGTGAGTACTGTCAATGCCACTGTACGTTGCAAACTGATTAATTGCTTTGGAAATGTTTTTCCTGTCCTAGTTTGGTGCTATAATGACAGTTTTATAATGTAATATTTGACAATTTTAATCAGGAAAATTATGATCATTTTAATGAAGTGTTTGTTTTTATTCTGTCCACAAATTTGTTTTATTTCAAGCAGTACTATCTTGAAATTGAAATTAATGTTAAGATAGTTTTTCCTCTCTAGGGTGCTATAAAAAATAATGCAGCAAATAAAGTGGGTGGGTGGGACTATATGTTAGTTGACCAATGGCAAGTATGGAAAATGTTTAGGAAACAAGTTTGAAAACGGTCATTAGTTGGGATGCTAGTGGCATAGAAATCACACACTATATGTTCCATAAGAATTTCCTTATAACTGGATTTTATTACATTTCCTGTCTTTGCCTTTTCTTCCAAATTAATGCAGAGATCTCTGAGGCAGCTGAAATAATTGGCTTATATATACAGCCAACCTGGAGACTACTTCAGCTGCAGTGACATCTGCTATATTTTGATACTTCTGTCAGGACCACTATCGTCAAAATGATAGATAATTAGCAAAAACTCCCAGCCCATCCATGGAACTCGTCATGATTGAGCAGGAAGAGCAGCAATATTAGCCCCCCCCCTCCAACACAAATGATAGGCCAGAACCGCCCAAACTACAACTAATGGCATTCTGAAAGAAGAATATCCTTCTGAAATAGCAGAGACTGGGACAGCAGCCCCTTGCAGGCGAAGGCAGTGAAGAGGTGCTCTTCTTTGTAAGCAGCTAAGAAGAGCAGCAAGCCCCTTTAATGCAATACCTGAAAAAGGTGCAGAAAACCCACTAAAATTGGCAGCCTAATTTGCAGCAAACACAGCGTACTGTGCTTAATGCGGTGCTTTATGCTTAATTTAACCTGTGGGCTCTTTGCTTAAAAAAAATGCATAGCTGAAATTTCCACACGTCTAATTGGAAGATTGAACAAATCAGCTCTATTTATAGCCTGAAGTCCATCTATGTCATGAAAGCAGTTTGTCAGAAAGTGCAGAACCTAATCAACAGCAGAGTGACAGTCTCCATATGGCATATTAAATGCATACACATGGCTAAGTGCTGTATTATTACACTGATGTATGATGTGGCATGTTTTTATATGTTGCCGGCTGTCAGGGTGTTTTTTTTTTCTCAGTCATTATGAACATAGTTACATTAATCTTTAGTTAAAAATTAGTAACAAAATTCTGTTTTATTCTTTCAGTTCCCTGTCTTTCAAACTTCACTGCACCCATGGGCACAGTCCTCTCTCCGGATTACCCAGAGGGCTATGGGAACAATCTTAACTGCGTGTGGCTGATCCTATCAGAGCCCGGCAGCCGTATCCACTTGGCCTTTAATGACTTTGACCTAGAGGCTCCATATGACATCCTGACCGTGAAGGATGGAGAGATGCTTGACTCATCTGTGCTTGGCCGTTTCACTGGGGCGGAGGTGCCATCCCACCTCACCAGCAACAACAACATTCTCCGGCTGGAGTTCCAGGCTGACCACTCCATGTCGGGCAGAGGTTTCAACATTACCTACACAAGTGCGTGTAACACCTTTGGATGGGTTTAAGATATGCATTATGTCCGCATGGGGCATTTGTTAAGCATAAATGAAGCATGAATTCTTCATGAGACATAATGTTTGTTTTAAGCATGTGTTGTGCATTAAAGTGTGCTGATAGCAGGTACTTTTTTTCTAGGTACTGATAATTAAGATTAACTTATCTTTGAATAATATGCTATTACAGCTATAATCTAGCATATTGAGAGCAGTTTTAACCCCTTTTACCTTCTTTGCAGTAATATCAATACAGTAGTTTGTCTTTTGATGAAAATATCCTTCAAACTTTCTCAATTAATTTTTATAAAATATATCTTATATTTAGTCTAAATATTGTAAGCAGCCAGCTGCTTACAATAATTAGTCAAACAATTCAATAAAGTACTTTTTATAGTACTTTTATGGTTAAAAACTTTAAATATATAATTGAAACATATTTAAATATATAATTAAATTATATACGTATTTTATTATTAAAGTATATATATATATATATATATAAATTAAACAATATATTTAAATATATATTTTTTATCAACAGTATGTTTAAATTAGTGCTGTCAAACAATTAATCCAAAATATATATTTTTGCATAATATATGTGTGTCCTATGTATATTTATTATGTTATATAAAATAAACACACATACAGTATATATTTTGAAAATATTTATAGGTATTTACTAGTGCTGTCAAATGATTAATTACGATTAATCGCATCCAAAATAAAAGTTTTTGTTTACATAATATGTGTGTACTCTACACACATCTTTGGATGCGATTAATCACGATTAATAATTTGACAGCATTAGTATTTACATGTCTATATTTATATTGATGTAATTTATATTATAAATAAATATATAAACATAACCTATTTTTCTGAACTATATACATGCATTTTTTTGTATTCATATATACATAATAAATATACACCACACACATACATATACTGAACAAAATTATAAACGCAACACTTTTGTTTTTGCCCCCATTTTTCATAAGCTAAACTCAAAGATCTAAGACTTTGTACACAAAAGGCCTATTTATCTCAAATATTGTTCACAAATCTGTCTAAATCTGTGTTAGTGAGCACAAAACCTTTGCTGAGATAATCCATCCACCTCACAGGTGTGGCATATCAAGATGCTGATTAGACAGCATGATAATTGCACAGGTGTGTCTTAGGCTGGCCACAATAAGGCCACTCTAAAATGTGCAGTTTTATCACACAGCACAATGCCACAGATGTCGCAAGTTTTGAGGGAGCGTGCAATTGGCATGCTGACTGCAGGAATGTGCAGGAGCTGTTGCCCGTGAATTGAATGTTCATTTCTCTACCATAAGCCATCTCCAAAGGCATTTCAGAGAATTTGTCAGTACATCCAACCGGCCTCACAACCACAGACCACGTGTAACCACACCAGCCCAGGACCTCCACATCCAGCATCTTCACCTCCAAGATCGTCTGAGACCAGCCACCCGGACAGCTGCTGCAACAATAGGTTTGCATAACCAAAGAATTTATGCACAAACTGTCAGAAACCTTCTCAGGGAAGCTAATCTGCATGCTCGTCGTCCTCATCGGGGTCTCGACCTGACTGCAGTTCGTCGTCGTAACCGACTTGAGTGGGCAAATGCTCACATTCGATGGCGTCTGGCACTTTGGAGAGGTGTTCTCTTCAGATGAATCCCGGTTTTCACTGTACAGGGCAGATGGCTGACAGCATGTATGGCGTCATGTGGGTGAGCGGTTTGCTGATGTCAGCGTTGTGGATCGAGTGGCCCATGATGGTGGTGGGGTTATGGTATGGGCAGGCGTATGTTATGGACAACGAACACAGGTGCATTTTATTGATTACATTTTGAATGCACAGAGATACCGTGACAAGATCCTGAGGCCCATTGTTGTGCCATTCATCCACGACCATCACCTCATGTTGAAGTATGATAATGCACGGCCCCATGTTGAAAGGATCTGTACACAATTCCTGGAAGCTGAACATATCCCAGTTCTTGCATGGCCAGCATACTCACCGGATATGTCACCCATTGAACATGTTTAGGATGCTCTGGATCGGCGTATACGACAGCGTGTTCCAGTTCCTGCCAATATCCAGCAACTTCGCACAGTCATTGAAGAGGAGTGGACCAACATTCCACAATCAACAACCTGATCAACTCTATGCGAAGGAAATGTGTTGCACTGCGTGAGGCAAATGGTGGTCACGCCAGATACTGACTGGTTTTCGGACCTCCCTATACCCCCCACAATACAGTAAAACTGCACATTTTAGAGTGGCCTTTTATTGTGGCCAGCCTAAGTCACACCTGTGCAATAATCATGCTGTCTAATCAGCATCTTGATATGCCACACATGTGAGGTGAATGGATTATCTCGGCAAAGGAGAAATACTCATTAACACAGATTTAGACAGATTTGTGAACAATATTTGAGAGAAATAAGCCTTTTGTGTAGATAGAAAAAGTCTTAGATCTTTGAGTTCAGCTCATGAAAAATGGGGACAAATACAAAAGTGTTGCGTTTATAGTTTTGTTCAGTGTATATTATGTAAACAGAAACTTTTATTTTGGATGCGATTAATCATTTGATAGCACTAGTTTAAATTAAAATTAATCATCATTATAATTCAGATTTTCATCCTGTTTTTGTTATCATTAATAAAACAATAAAAAAAACTTTGTTAGTAAGCATCTTCAATAATTTTGTTGACGAAATTAACACTTAATGAAAGAAAGAAATAATGTTGTGTAAAATATAAATTCATTAAATGTGTGATGTGTAGAAAAAACTAACATGAAAGAGTGTCTGTTTACAGCAACTTCCAGGCATTTCAAATGTAAATACGCCGCTTCGTTTTTCCGCTAGCGCAGCCGATCTCCCCTCCGCCCCTCATTAGCACATACATGACTTTAATCTAGACAATGACTTCTTGATGGTCCTTCTTAAAGGAGATGTGAAATGTCACGATAATCCATCAAAGTCCTTAAAGTAGACATCAGTTTGCATGCATATTAGGTTGCTACAGTAATCGTTAAGGCTTAACGCTAATGTCAAGTTATTTAACAGACTGACACCTAACTGTTGTCTGTTAAGAGCTGTCAGTGCCCAGATGGAACACGTAAAATCTGTATTCATTCTGACAAACATCATGTCCTTCTTGTAGGCCTTTCCTGTCACTAGACATCCAGCAGGCACTCAGGGTGTTGTGGGGGCAGCAGCTTTCTTGGCCTATCGCCTTGGGCCTCTATATATGCTTTGTGGAGTTAAGATAAAAACAGCTGGAAGGTCAATGATGGTAACACAAATAAACAAAGCCTTGAGTGGAAACCTGCAAAGTATCACAAATCCTCATTTTGTGAGTGCAGGGTAAATTGAAGTGCACCACCTGAGATGGATTGTCTTTCAAACTTCTCAACTCTCTAACAACCTCGTTTTTAACTCATCCATTTGTTAAAGTGATATTGTTTTTTGGTAGTGACATTGGGGTGTCATAAATACTTTGACTACCCAGAAAATATATGACGAAAGCCTGTTCAGGACACTCACAATTGTAGATTACCATCTTATGTTATTCATTCTTACAGCATTTGGCCATAATGAGTGTCCGGATCCAGGAGTCCCCCTGAACGCCAGACGTTTCGGTGACAGTTTCCAGTTAGGCAGCTCCATCTCGATCATCTGTGAGGATGGCTTCATTAAGACACAGGGAGCAGAAACCATCACTTGTGAGCTCAACGGTGGAAAGGTGATGTGGAGCGGCCCCATCCCAAAGTGTGAAGGTATTTATTATGGCCAGTTACCACTAGAAGTAGACAGGAGTCCCCAATAAGTAGACAATTGTGCCTAGTTTTGTATGTGACTCTAAATGGAATAGACAGTCACCTGTGGGTCACAAAGACGGGGGTTAATAGGGCATGTAAACCGGAGGGCATGTGGTGGTGAGCAGTCTGTCATCTGTCGTTAAAATCCTTGTCAACCCCTCGAATTTCGCTCAGCGTGTTTCTAATTATGCAGTAACACTATTAATATGGTCAGAGGAGTTGAGTGACAGACTAACAGTGTCGCCCACCAGCAGTTTTAACACCTTACTGTAAGTTTTTTTGGGATTGTAAATATGTAAAGTGAGGTATAATGTATAGTCAACTGGTCTTCATTCTTTTAACCAGTCACCTGTCTCAAGTACAGATACAAAAAACAGTGGCTTTATGTGAGTCAACTAAAAAGCATTTCTGTTAAACCTCTGTTCTTTCTACAGCTCCCTGTGGAGGCCACTTCTCAGCTCCTAGTGGAGTTATTTTATCTCCTGGGTGGCCTGGTTACTACAAAGATTCGCTCAACTGTGAGTGGGTCATAGAGGCTGAACCGGGACGCTCCATCAAGATCACATTTGAGAAGTATGCTTTTTTAATTTGAATAGATATTGTTGCTTTTGTACATCTATATAATTAAATGGTTACAACATAGTAATCTGTATATTGTAAATATACTACCATTAAAAGGTTTAGGTTCAGTAAGTTTATTTAGCAAGGATGCACTAAATAGATTTTTTTTTAAACAAAGCACATTCTGTTCTTGCAGAACTTTCTATCAGACACAAATCCTGGAAAAAGTATCACAGGTTAAAACAAAATAGTAAACAGTACAACAGCTTTACAGTGTTTTAGCATTGATGATAATTAATGGTCTTGAGCACCAAATCAGCATATTATAATGATTTCTGATCAGTTATGTAACACTGAAGACTTGAGTAATGGCTGCTTTGCCATTACAGGAGTAAATAAAAAAAATAAAACTGTTGTTTTAATTTGTAATAATATTGCACAATATTTTACTGTATTTTTGTTGATCAAATAAATCCAGCCCCGGTGTGCGTAAGAGACCTTTTTTCAAAAACATTCAAAAACGATTACCGACCCCAAACTTTTCAACAGTAGTGTATACTAAATATGATAAAGTTATCTCATTGCTGGCAAGGACATTTAATTATTGGCTGTTTTTCCAACCAGATTTCAGACAGAGTTGAATTGTGATTTCCTGGAGCTTCACGATGGGCCCAATGTTCTCTCTCCTCTATTTGGCTCATTCAACGGCTCCCAGGTGCCTCAGTTCCTATTCAGCAGCGGCAACCACCTGTACATACTTTTCACCACTGACAACAGCCGCTCAAACAGTGGCTTCAAGATCCTGTATGAAAGTAAGTGTACAGTAAACTTTCCACAGTTTCAAAACTTTCATCAATTTAGAGCACCAGCAGACAGTTAATACGGTAATTGAAATGCTCTCAAAATACTTTTTTGTTTTTTACTGTCTCACTATTCCTAGGCGTAACAATAGATGCCTACTCCTGCCTGGATCCAGGGATTCCAGTCAACGGTCTTCGCTACGGTCAGGACTTCTCCATCGGTTCCACTGTGTCCTTCGGCTGCGACTCGGGCTACCGCCTCAGCCACGAAGAGCCATTGGTCTGTGAAAAGAACCACTGGTGGAGCCACCCACTACCCACCTGTGACGGTTAGTCTCCTGAGACATTAGCAGTAATAAAAGAGCTGTTCATCTTTGTGGCCTACTGATCAATGAAACTGTTTGGTAAAGAAAATAGGTGACGTGTTGATTTACATCTCGAATAAAAGAGGTTCAGAGTCAGGGACAAAAAGGGTTTAATAGACTGCATTACTAAAGCAAGACAGCGCTAAACAGCAGGCTTGTGCTGGCAATGAAACCTCTGCTTAACGCTGGATGAAAGGCGTTACCTATGTCTTAACCCGTCAGAGCTCCTTAGGCTGCCTGTCCTTCGGCTATTTGATTACATTCTTTCGCTTTGCCTTCTCGAAGGCAGGTAAACTGAAACAATGTGATTCAATGCAAGGTCATTAGCCCATGGCTGAGGAGGACTCTGAAAGGTAATTTGCTGTGAAGGCTGCTTCAGCTGATAGGAACTGATGCGCTCACCAGATTAGACATCCAGGGGCACTTTTTACTGCGCACAGTCATCTCACTTACATGGGCTCTAAATGCAGCATGTATTAGAGACATGCACCTGCCTGTACTGCTGTCTCAGGTAGCAGAGGTCTGTCTGATACTGTACATCCATCCTCCACTGAGCACCATGCAGTGTTTAAGAAAAAAGCTTATGAGTACTGGTACGAATCAAGCATGCATTTTATGAGGTGAGAGAGAGGTGACGTTTTCAACTAATATTCCAAGAAATAGCTTAGTCTGGTATAAAAGTCACACTGTTTTTCTTTATACTTCTGATACAAGCAGAACCTTTTTTATTTTATTAAGCTCCTTTTTTACATATTTCTTATTTTTAAATAAAAGCTCCAGCATCCCTGCAACACTATATAAGAAAAGTGGTTTTGAAAATTGAAAGATGGATGGGCGGAATTATACAAGCCTTGTTGTAAACTGTAAATTCAATGGAGTTATATATAAGAAAAATGGTGGAAAAGACTCCCTGATTTTAAGATTTTGATACATTTACATCTTAATAACAGCTTTATCACTCAAATCACGATAATGTTACTGGTAATGAAAATAATCGAATTGGTATTAAAGTGGAAAAGTTTTTTTATTTTAGTGGTTTTATTTTTATTCATGGATATGCTACAGTTCAAACGTTTTGAGTCGGTAAATGTTTTTAAAAATTCACTAATGCTCAATAATGCTGCAATTATTGATCAAAAATACAGTAAAACAGTAATATTGTGAAATGTTATTACAATTTGGGGATCATGTCAATTTGGGGAAGTCCTGGCCTAATGGTTAGAGAGTCAGACTCGTAATCCAAAGGTTGCGAGATCGAGTCTCGGGCCGGCAGGAATTGTAGGTGGGGGAGTGAATGTACAGCTCTCTCCACCCTCAATACCATGACTGATGTGAGACCCTTGAGCAAGACACCGAACCCACAACTGCTCCCTGGGCACCGCAGCATAAATGGCTGCCCACTGCTCCGGCTGTGTGTTCACGGTGGTGTGTGTGTGGTTCACTGCTGTGTGTGTGCACATTGTATGGGTTAAATGCAGAGCACAAATTCCGAGTATGGGTCACCATACTTGACCGTATGTCACGTCACTTTCACTTTCAATTAAAAATAACTGTTTTCTATATGAATATGTATGTATGAATGAATAGAAATATATGAATGTATGAGTTTACTTCCTGTGATGGCAAAGCTGAATTTCGACAGCCATTACTTTCAATTTTCAGTGTTCTGTTGAAAACAATAGTAACCTAATAAAAACAGAATTCTTTGATGAAAAGAAAGTTCAAATGAGCAGTTTTTGTTTTAAATAGAAATAACATTGAAAATGTTTTTACTGTCACTTTTGGTTGTATCCTTGTGGGAAAACAAAATAATTATTTTAAGATTAAAAAAATGACTGACCCCAAACTTTTGAACAATACAGTAGTTTTGCAAGTGCTTAGAAGTTTCAATCAAAAGGAACTAAGATATAAATGTTAATTCACCTTTGACATTTTAACTGATAAGCCCAGTATATGGGCTGATAGAAGAGTGACATCTTTATTCTTATATAGTTCCATTTGCATACATTGAATTTACTGTAAGTGAAAGGTCTGTTTAAATAACCTTCCTCGCTCTGCCTTTAGCACTCTGCGGGGGTGATGTTCGAGGACCTGGAGGTACTATCCTGTCCCCGGGATACCCTGAGGTCTACCCCAGCTCCCTTAACTGCACTTGGACTGTGGAGGTCAGCCATGGCAAAGGTAAAGCAACAATTAATATACCTTACCTGCAGTTTGTTACCCAAATATTGAAAGTTATATAAACATTCATTTTGACAGGCCAAATGCTAAAGAATAATATACAAATTAATATGGAAATGCACATAGCATATTGTCTAGCAAAAGCAATGCCGTAGGAACAAACTGTCATGAATACAGATGTAGGTACTTGTCCATGCCCTACTTTGAAATATCATTATACAACCTTTGAGTTCAGAATAATGAAATTTCTGTTGAATTTTAATTTCCCATGGCTGCTAATGCATATCAATTTTGAAGGCCATTATGTTTAGTGGACAGATCCCTTGGAACTAAAAATACACTTTTCTCTTTCTGACACAAAGGCAGAGAAGGGTCAGTATCAACATTTTCTTTATTCTACGTGACCTCAGCCAAGGGCCGTTGCTTAAATTCACAGGGCCCGAGAAAAAAAAGAGAAAAAAAAAAGTTTTTAATGCATGGGCCTCCCTTCTCATGGGTCTAATGAGTGGGCTATACCCTTAGTGGGGACCACAAGTCCCTTTTGCCTTATATAATGAAGGAGACCCTGAATGCTTAATCATTCCTTTTATTCTTTTCTTTTTTTGTCAATTTTTTTCTTCCTTCTCCAAGCTCCACCAGACAGTGAATGTCAGAGGTTGACCAAAAACTTTAATTTGTGCATTGCTCTTGTTTCCCCAATAGGCGTTCAGTTCACCTTTAACACCTTCCACCTGGAGGATCATCATGACTACCTGCTCATCACTGAGAATGGGAGTTTTGTTCAGCCTCTCGCCCGTCTCACAGGCGCAGAACTGCCCTCGCCCATCAACGCAGGGCTCTATGGCAACTTCAAGGCCCAGCTCCGCTTCATATCTGATTTCTCCATCTCCTACGAAGGTTTCAACATCACATTTTCAGGTGAGGGATATCCTGAGAATTGGCCCTCTGAAGGGCAATAATTATACCTGAAGGGTATAATACAGTATATACAGTATTTACAGAATCAGGCTTTTCTCTTATCTATTGTGTGAACATTTTAATATTTTTGTAAAACCCTAATGATTTGTGATAAAACTACCAATGGTGAATTCAACAAAAATTACTTTCTATTTTAAAAATAGAACATTTTTATTAATTTAAAATTAAATTAAAAAGTAAAAATTATAAAACTAAAATGTATTTAAAAAAAATAGAGGCATAATTAAAATCTAAACAAGAAATACAAAAACAATAAAAAATAGTTACATCTTTTCATGTTCGTTAAGTTTACCCCAATCCCTAATAAATATTTATTTTAATGTGTAATCTTTCAAATTCTGTTTCCCTCAGAATACAACCTGGAGCCATGCGAGGATCCAGGAATGCCACATTTTGGGCTCCGTAACGGTTACAGCTTTGGCATCGGAGATACACTTACCTTCTCCTGCAATATGGGGTACCGCCTGGAGGGAGCACCAGAAATCATTTGCCTGGGAGGGGGTCGGCGCATGTGGAGCGCACCTCTGCCAAGGTGTGTTGGTACGTTGTCAGCTGTTTTCATTCATTTAAACTTTTATTCTCTTGATTCATTACCAAATGGCACACCACATGGACATATTGCTGATTCTAAAGAAAGTTAATGCTGACGAGTTCACTTTGACTTTCAGCCCAATGACAGAAATGCCTTTAATGATGAACCTGTTTTTATGGGGGATAAATCAGAGAGGTTCAAACAGTGCCTGTTTTAAAGGGGCAGGTCACCTAAAAATTCAACTTCTGTCATGTTTTACTCTCGCTCATGTCTATTTAAGCTTGTATGATTGTATTCCTCAGTGGAAGACAATTTTTTTTTTTTGAAGAATTCAGTTTCTTTAATATAATGCAGGTAAATGAAGATTAGGGCTGTCACAATAATATTGAAAAATAAACAATAATACAGTTATTTTAAAAAATACAAAATAAAAAAGCGTTATATATAATTAGTAGCACAATTTTTTGAAGAAAGTCATTACGGGTAAAATGAGGGTGAGAGTGATGACATGAGCTTCCGTTTGCTCCAATAGGACCACTGTCACTTTCTTTGGTTGGCTAAGTCGAGGCTGATTATGATAGAGTAATTGGTTCCTGCTGTTACCCTGGAAACACATATATACATACAAAGAGTCATTGTGTTGCTGTGCAGAGGGGTCACGTTTCCATTTTGGTTCCTAGAGCTAATAAACTCCAGGACAGGAGCGGTTTGCCACGCCAAACTTTTCACAGTTGCTTTCACAATTCAGCTTGGCTGGCTCCTGCCGAGAGCATTTGGAGTGATTTAGTGCTGCTATTGTCATGTTTCAGTGTTTCTTGATTGTATCTCTCAGTGTATCTTGCTCACCAGCGTCAGTAAGTGACTCCTTGGCAATAAAACATTCATCAGAAGTAGACAGAGTGGGCTGAAGCGGCATCAATTGGAAGTTAGCCATGCATGTCACAAGACAGAGGCATAAACAAAATGGCAATTATAATAATGGAGAGCTTTCGGAGGTTTGCTAGTGACTCTACACTTTTCTCTGGTCATGAGGGGTCACCGGCCATTTTTCACATTAATTGAAAAAAAGTAATAACTGCATTTATCATGGCTGTTTGTGTTCAAATGTATTTATTTATATTGTTCTACCCTTCAACCAGGAGGTTGTGTCCCCACAATTCTCTATCTGTGTTGCATTGTCCAGTGCAAGAAAACTAATCAGTACTGGAGATCAAGGATCACGTTCAAACAAACTATGTATGGACAACATGCTTCTTGCAGAGGTGGCACTGGGCACTTACACAAAAAAGTAATCTTTTTTTCACTCATTTGCTTGTCACATCGATTAGGCCTGACACAATATCTGATTTTCAATACATGGCCAAAAGAATTCACAATAGCAATATTATTGTGACCTATAAAAATTCTGGGGGAAAAACCAATACTATCAGTCAGATTCATCATTAAATGATTATTTTGTGTTTTCCCTTTTTTAGCCAATGAATCATACTGAATTATAAGTGTAGGTAGACAGAGAGCTTGTAACCATAACTGTACAAAAACACACAAAAATAACCGTAACTTCCTGCAGACTGGGGTGTCTAACACATTTTTCTATTTACAAAAAAACTCCCACACTGGCGAGCAAACTTTTGTCTGTAATCTCTGACATGGTTTTGTAAAGCAGTAGTAGCAACACAATGCATTGTTGTCTTCTGCTTTTTTACGTTTATAACAGGTGGCAACCATAATTAAGGTTAAATACTGCCACCTACAGTACTGTAGTATGTTGAAGTATCAGCCACTTCAATATCTCGACCACCATTCACTGTCATTATTAAACTCCAGATCCAGGACTTCTTTTTACTCCAATTGCATTCATCTGAAAGAAGAAAGTAATATACATATAGGATAAAAATACACATAGTGTGATCAAATCATGGGGTAATTTACATTTTTGTGTGTACTGTCCCTTTCATATTTTTCACTTTTTTTAATGCCTGGTGAGTTTGCGTCTTTGGACTGTAACACCTGGAGGAGCTGAGAGTATTTTTAGTTTTGGATTTAAACATACCTTCCACTTGAGGAGAGGTAGACAATGGTGGTGTATTAATCAAATTAACTTGACAGTAACACAGGCCTCAACTTTCCCTCCCATCCATCACCAATATCGATTTTACATTGCAAAATAAAAAAAACATGAATGTCCTTTTTTAAAATGAGGACAAATGGACCGTCTAGGCAATAATTAGGGCCAGGGATTAGAATAAGCAAGTGTGATAGATACAATATATAGACATAACAGCACAATTTGAACTCTCTCTGACCCTGGGAGTGGGGCTATCTGTTTGGCCTGACCAATGAGCGACAAGGTTTTTTTATTTTTCAATTGCATTTGTTGACACTGTTGGCACCGAAATTACCCAGACCAGCTTTAAACTTTAAAGTTCCTCCAATATGTTTGCTTTGAACAGTAACCTCATGGATCTGTTCAAGGAGAAATATGTTAAAGCCAATGCAGAACCACTGAGAATGAGCCAGCTATTTTCCACCTTGCTTTCTTTAATCTATTTCTTAAGATGAATTTTTCCGCTGGTAAAGTCTCCTGCAGCATCCGATCTTTCTCTTACAGTGATATTAATCGTATGCGGGTGACGTTTTTGAGTCGAGTCAAGCCTGTTCAATGGGTTGCAATAATAATTACATTATCTGATCACACATTACACTTTTCTCAATCAGAGACCACATGGCATCTTCCCCGACACATAATTACCGTTTAACATGAAGTTAATCACTTAACTTGAGTGTTAACACATATTATGCAAGACAAGGTGCTGCTTTTGTATGGTTGAGATTATGCTGTGATAAATCAGTATTACATCTCCATTTTAGCAGGTATGATGTTTATGATGTTAAGCACCTTGGGATTTGCAAGTAAAGCACTCACACAGATGGTTTGTTTTATAGACAAGATTTGAATAGATTAAGAATGTATATCTGTACCATGGTAATCACATAAGTAGTGAATTTGTGTGTGGAAGGTATTCATTTGCCAGCAGTCCAGGTGTTGTGAAACATGAAGATATTAGTATCTTTATATAACCTCAGTGGTCTAAAGCATGGGAAGCTGCCCACAAAGGCCACATTTCAATTAAAGGTATAAAGCAAACGCAGAGCTGTATAATGCATTCAGTGTTGATCATGTGCTTCAAACTAATATCCAAGGCTAAAGTCCTCAGATGTATTCAGTTTAGTTTAATTGATTTGCATAGAGCTTTTCACAATAAAATTTGTGTCAAAGGCGATGCCTTTTTTCATTTACAATGATTTACAAACTGCACTAAGCAAGCAAATGGCAACAGTGCCAGAAACTTACTTAAGAACTCTTAAGTACATGAGGAAGAAACCTTGGAAGGAGCTAAGGGTTCAAGGTTAGCACGACCCCATCAGTCCCTGCGGATAGATATTGTAACTGCACAATTTAGAAGCACAAAGCATCGTTATTCATTGACAGCGATTCAATATATTATTTATTTTATTTATTTATTTTACTTATGGCATGGAATTTTTTTCTTAATATTTTGGATATAATGTTTAGTTTTTTCCTAGCTCTACTCACTAGTGAAGTGATTTAAATATTTGCTAATATGTTGCTATAATATGTTGCTAAGTACTATAATGATTATAATGACCCATAATAAATTAGTAATGTGTGTCATGTAAAATAAGTAGGATGTGGTGTTAATGTGAAAATGTGTGGAGTTGATGGTAGATATTTTATGTAGTACTTGTATTAATAATTATTAGCAGTATCATTATTAATTCACTAGGGCTGGACAGATGAGTGTACATTCATTGTTTCCATGATCACATGGACATTTTTTATTTCTCTCTTAAAAAAACTACAAAAACACAATGCAGAGTAGCTCAATCTAAACATGCTGCTTACCTCATAAAAATTATGCTTTAGAATCTGTCAAATTGCTGATTTGCATCCTGGTACATATTCATCATAGCCAAAGGCACAGAATGATAAATTGTGTTTCTGAGATGAGTTGCAGTCCAGTCACATGACTCAGTATATAATGACGTGCTTTATGAATGTATTATCAATTATTCATGCAAAACCATCACTTATATCATTCGTAAGTCATAATGTATTCTAAACTTTAATTGCAGCTGTGAAAAACTGTTCAATATGTTGATCCCCGTCAATCTAGCTGGCAAAACTTTCATGACCATCTCGTTTTCCACCATTTGTTCCTTCCTTTTCACTGTAAAGGAAGGTTTTATCATTAGCATAGATATTAAAACTGTATTTCAAGGCTTCTTTGTTGCAAGCTATATCTTACAGGGCACGTCTTGTACATTTTTAATGCATTCAGCTTCAGTTCTTCTATTGCAAATGCCAAGGAGAGACATTAACTGAATCCTCGTGATTAAAGCACTGCTTGAGTTTCTCATTTGGAAATGGACTTCAACATATTTTTCTGTCTTTCTTGTAAAAAAAAAGTTTTGTTTCCATTGATACGGTGCTAACGGTGATATTAATATATTTATTCCCTGAGTGGATGATTGAAGATGCTCTTATGTATCCAAACTCAAAATGTATCATTTATTCTTAATGTTTTATCTGTAATTTGTGTGTCTGTGTATTTTGCAAAGCTGTGATAGAGTGTGTATTGAGGCATGGTTCTCTTAAGAAAATCAAGACCATTTCTGCTGTAAAATAGATAAAAAGCAGTTGCATTCTGTCTGGGGAAAGGCATGTATATTGCTGATGGAGAGAACCTGCGCAAACTAGCAAAAACTGTTCAGTTGTAGGATCGCAATGCTTATTGTGCAATTGAAGCTAGTGTACTAATGTTTCATGTGTGCTTTTGTTAATTTAGCTAGAAAGAAACATATTATTGAATTGATCATTGTCATACAGTAGAATGGTTATTCAGGTTATATGTTATGGATCACTACCTCTTTCCAATTGACAAAATGAAAGCATTTCATATTTGAATCCAGACACTAATCCATACTCAGGGGGCCAAAAGTCCACACTGGAAATGTTATTCATAATTAAATATAAATGTAACCTGGGACAATATAAATGTTTAGATTTGGAAAAATATTTTTTTTAAGTAAAATTTATTTAAGAAAATTGTTTTTCAGGTCTTTAATTAAATAAGCAAATACTGTACATCACATTAGTCCTTTCACATTGTAATTTACCATAAAATGACCTAATTAACTTTTCCAGTAAATACACTAATTATGCTGTTCACACAAACAATGGCATTCCGTCCTTTTACCAGTAAAGTATGTTCACACATCAGTACCAAAATACTGGTAAATTCTGTGATGTCATTCGTCAGAAGTTATATTTAAATGCTGCACTGTTTTCTTCATCCACATGGATGAGGAGAAGCACATTCATTGCGCTATTTTTCCAGCTTCACTTTCTTTTCTTTTTTTTTTACTAGTGATAGGTGTAAGGGATGATCACACAAAAACTAGTTTTTGCTCTTAAAAACACAATATGCATAATAATAGTTACTATAGTATGCCGTAGTAACTGCGGAGCTGCATTGCTGATGAATAGAAAAGAAGGCAAGGTCTCAGTGCAAGGACACAGTGTTACAGTCATTTATTTATCTAGCACATGTTCATATAGAAATACTATTAAAAGCAGCACGCTTACTGCAAACATCTCCTACAGAGCTTTATTATGATAAGCCTAAAGCAGACTTCATATGTCAGTGCATCTGACCTAGTGCATACTAACACCATTAATCCTTTTCTTTGTTCACACACATAGAATCACACGTTCATTTACTGGTAATGTTACAACGGAACGGTGCGAACTGATTTACTGGTATTTTTGAAAAGATCCTGTTCACACATGATTTCTAAACGCTAATTTGCCAGTAAAGACTATGTGTGAATGGGATAATGACAATGGAAGCTCCTTTGTGCAAAGGTCAGATTTCTTTGAACTACAGCAAAACTATTTTCACTAGTGGCTTTAGAGTTTCTTCCCACTGTATATTTCTGTCATGCTAAACTGCGTAGTACCCTAAATGGTAAGCTCATTATGGAGCAATGCATTTTGATCAAAATTAGTTCTCATGCCAACATCTTGTTACGGAGAAAAAACAATTCATATGCTGTTGAGACGAAGAAACTGCTGGACTTTCAAGGCAACCTGAAAGACTATTCAGCTGAAAACAATCAATGAGTGGTTAGGGAATCATGTGTTTGAGGAGATACTGTACATGGTTTTGTTCTGAGCATTAAAAAACTTTGCAGTCAATCTGTTTTGTATTGATGTTCTTTCAGATACTTCACCCAGCAGGGTTTTTAACTTTCTTACAATGTCTTTCAATATCAGTTGCCTGTCTTTTCAATACAAACAGCCTTTCCTTTCTTGGACTCTTCCTCTCTCTCTCTATGCAGTTCACAGAGAGAAGTGCACATCTCTCCTATAATTAGTATAATTGTGGTACAATGCCGAGAGTGACCTTTAGGCCTATCACTTATGGGAAATGTCAATATTGCTCCCTTTAATATTCTGTAATCTGACAATGGGCTTGGGTAACTGTGACTTCACATTTGTGTTGGGCTCCCTGAGTGGGTTGCTTCAGGAGGAGGATGCAAAACGAAAGACTGAGGAGGAGCTTCTTCCTCATTCCATCAGGCTCCTAAAACCATACCCAGTCTCATAAACATTCCACAGAGCATTTTGAACTGTAAATATTTATATTCTCAAGTAATGGGCTTTTGTACAATACCCTGTACAACCCGTCTGCACATCCCTCTTATTCAAATTACTATTTTATAAGTCCCAGTGCACTGTTTTTTGCACATCTTATTGTTTTTGCACCAATATTGTTTTTTTGCAATCTTAAAGACAAAGTTTTTGACATCTTATTGATTTTTGCACTTTTTATTTCATTTGCACATTTTACTCTTATTTATCTTCTTTTCCATATATATTGCTTCTCGTGTTGTGTTACTTTATATAATTTTTTCTTTTTATTATTTAGCACGTCCACTGAGCGGACTGATTCGATACAATTCACTTTACTTTTACCGTATCATTTATAATGTGACGAATAAAGACACCTTGACCTTGACCTTTGGTTTAGAATGACATAAATAATCTTTACGAAGGAGATAAGGCGGGGATGTAGGGGTGTAATCGGAATGGTTCGTACGATTCGATTCGATATCGATTCTCATACCCAGCGAAAACGTAATGCGAACTCAAAAACATTATACGATCGGATGCGATACAGGATTTATCGATCGGATATATCGATATTAACATATTATATACCTATTTTAAACAACCATCTACATTTTTTATTAACTCACAAATGCAACAAAAATAAATAACTTGAACATAATCTAAAATGCTGTTAGGGGTTCAGTGCGAAAATTTTTCTCAGTAACCCAAATTACAAAGCAATTGCATAAAAAGAATACAATGAAAAAGACACAAGTTCTGAATAACAGTGCTTTTCAGGTTTTTCAGCTCAGTATAAAAATACATTTTCAGGTACGCTAAAGAAATGTTATAATCAAATGTAAAATAACTGCATAGTCTTCACTGTATAAATAAATAGCTGTAAATTAATACTTTTTGATGTTACAAAGGTTATTTAGTCAGGAGCAGTAATCACTTGTATTTTTTTGACAGCATTAGATTTATTATTAGTTTGCTTTCACTTTAAGAACGAAAGCACAGATTAATATACTGATACACATGCCATTTTTCTCACTGTTTACATTAAGACTTATGCTATGCTTAACGACTGTTTACAAGGATATTAACCAAAACTGCATTTCGATGTAGTTTTGTCAGTATTTATTCATCCATGCACAAAAAAGTGGAGGAGAGCTCAATTCATTATTTGCACAGAGTTGACGCGTCTATCTGTGTGCGCGTTCACTTTAGATGTGTGCGCGGTAAATTTTTCACCACCGCGCGCGACTGTTACTCCAACAATCCGAAATCTTTTATGCTCGCCTCGTGCGTTCGGGCAGTCCTTATATCGAGTCCGCCTGGCACGTGAGATTGAACGAGAATGCATGCGTTGATGGTAATACATTGATGGACATTATGTGAAAATGTGGACAGTGCCAAAATGCCTTTTTAATACTACAGATATCAATATTTTACACGTGGCATCGATGCATCGTATCGTCATACATTGTATCGATATATCGATCCATATCAATGAATCGTTACACCCCTACCGGGGACGTAACGTTCGTTCCCTCTTCAGGGAACCGAGGTTACAGTCATAACCGATCATTCCCTTTCAAGGGAACTCCATTGCGTCAAAGTTTTAGACACTTGGGGAATGTTAATACAACACCACCATAGCGACGAGTGCCTGTCCTGTGTGAAATCTAACGAGCAGCACTAGGACAAGAGCACTTGGGAACCTGGGGTAGAGTCCAGGTCTAAAGAATCAAATCTGACGAATGTGTGCGGTGAGGACCAGCATGCCGCATCACAAACCTCTTGGAGAGCAACTCCTGATATCAGGGCCTTGGAGGCTGCCATACGAGTGCGACCGGACAGCCATAGGAGAAGGTCCGACCGGCCTGGCCGACTCATAAGCAAGTGAGATGGCCTTGACCACCCACTTGCTCATCCTTTGCTTAGATGCAGGGGACCCCTTGTTAGGAGGTCCAAAACATACGAACAACTGTTGATTTTAGCGCCACAGGGCAGCTCTGTGGACATAAGCATCTAATGCCTGCACTGGGCAAAGCAAATTGTGCCTTTCCTGGTCTGCATTCTGAAAGGAGGAGGACAGAAGGCTTGCAGCACCTCAGCCTCAAAGTACCATGGAGGAAACGAGATACCAGGGGGTCTTTCCCCAATGACATTACACCCAAAGTAATGTGTTAAGCACTTATGGCCACCACATAAACCTTTAGAGTGGACTGGGCTAGCCCTGTAGTGAACCACTCTTGCAGGAACTCCTGCACTGTACCAACTGGGCAGTTAACTGGGTCCAGCTGATGGTCACTACACCATGATAGGGGTTGAACGATTTCAGATTTTTTAAAGTCGACTTTTACGTGATGAAAGTCAAGTCGAAGTTGACTAGTTGCTGATGACGTCATTAATGAACAAATAAGTCTGGAGCTGTGACAAATGCCTTGTGGGAGTGAATGCTATGAAATATGACACAGCGCTGCCCACATGACTATTGCACCTATAACAGATTATTTTTATCAGTTCTTTAGTCTTTGGGTCGTTATATTTCTCACAGATTCCTGCTCGTTCTAAATCAGATACAGATAAGTAGTACAGTAAAGAATACATTCATATGAATGAATGCATTGGTGAGAGCAATTGCGTGTGTGAATTAATTCTACCTGGCAGCGTCTCTCTACTGGTCGTGAAGCTGTGGGATTTAGTTATTAAGAAATATATGCTAGAACTTTTCAGTTTCTAAGCTATTTTACAGAGAAATCACAGAACAATGTTGGCAATACATTTTCGCGCTGAATGATTCTGTGCGCGTGATGTGCGCGTGATGTATTGTACGCGCTGCACGTCCTGATTTTGCTGAGTTAGATGTGTTCCTGGGCACTACTGTCTGTAGCCTATGTGCCTGGCCAATCTCCCTCCATATAAGCTTCACCACCTCGGGGTGGAGCCTCCATTCCCCGGGCCTCAGCCCCTGTCTCGACAAGATGTCTGCTCCTATATTGTGGACCAGTGGCGTGCATGGGGGGGGCAGGGGGGCTCGAGTATGAACGATACTAATATGCAGAGAATGCTGTTTGCGTAGGGCACCAAGTCCCGGGGGGCACCATCCCAGTTGCTCAAAAAAAAAAAAAAAACACGTGACGCGCCATTCCCGCGACCGCGCCCGCAGCCGGCGCTCACACATCATGTCTGCGGCTGAACGCAGATGATCATAATTGCTGGACAACTATGCCCGTGAAAGACGAGAAGACGGAAAAAAAATATGAGAACGAAGCCCGCACGTCACTTTCAGGTTGGCTATATTCATAATCAAATAAGTATTAAGACAATATATAGTCAATGAACAAGTAAAAAATATATTTTTTGCACAAGTAAAAAAAAAATTGGGTGTTTTCCAATGAGGTTTAGCTCCATTCCTGTTTGTGCTGTTTGTTGACCTAGCTATGTAGTGAGTCCACCATAGAAAAATGGCGAAGGACATGAGTATTTATTGTGTGTGTGTGTGTGTGTGTGTGTGGTGCGTGCGTGTGTGTGTGATTTATGTAAGACTTTTCAACCTGCTCTACAGACACACCTCCTAACTGGTGTGTGAACCGGTGTGATGTGTTTGGAATTTAAATTGTGTTTATAATTCAGTTTACCTGATTATCTGTCAGGGATGTTCAAGTTTCTGACCCACACAAACACTGCATTGCAGATTCATCAGTTTTGGTTTCCCTTCAGTTTTGTTTCCTGTGGTTCAGAAGGTCATATTTCATCATAAAGCAATTTCAGCAATGTTTCGCCTGCGTTGCCACTGCATTCCAAATTGATTTGTTTTTCCCAAACACCCCCATTTCAAATGTGCTTGTTTCCCATGTTTACAAGAGGCCTGGTAAATATCAAAGTTAGGGCTGCAGCTAATTATTATTTTTATCGTCGACTAATTATTGATTTTTTTTTCAATTCGTCGACTAATTTATCGATTATTTTTTCATTAATCTATTTATTATTTTCTTATCAGTTGATGAATTCTTTAGTTACATTTTCAATAAATAACAACAGTAACTTCTTCTATTCATATTTTAATATTTTATTCATTAATTTCTCATAATAAATACTTTACAAAAAATACATAACAAAGAAAGAAAGAAAAAAGAAAGATGAAAGAAAGAAAGAGAAGAAAGAAAGAAAGAAGAAGAAGAAAGAAAGAAAGAAGAAAGAAAGAAAGAAGAAAGAAAAAGAATACAGGGCAGTGATTTAGTCAATAGAAATGCACATTATGGCTGCATTCACAGTTGCTGTTTGGGACTGACAGCAGTTGCTTATAGGTGAGAGACTTGATATTTTTTATTTATTCAGAAGATTCAAATCTTCTTGAATACATATCTGCTTGAATGAAAAGCTGAAGTCACAACCGCATTCGGGACACTAGAGCGACAGAATAAGAAATGGAAGTTTTTTATCACAGTTAACGGGAAGTTTCATCACAGTTGACAGCCTGTTTTTAAATAAATGAGCCCAGTCAAGGCTTGGCCAATCCATCACACAGTTAAACAACTAACAATGACTTTTAAAGCTTTGTTAGCGAGTGCAGAGAGCGTGTTTGGTGCGCGGGTCTCAGAGCTTGCGCGATTGCGCCCACGGCACTGATGGCAGCTCCGGTGGATCTTAAAGGTATCCCTGGGTATTAAGACTTGTATGGCTTAATATAACGTAATTTATGTATCTTACTGAAATATGTAGTAGAAAACCATGAATGTGTTGTTTTTAAAAAATCACATAGTTTTATACATATTTTGGACTATGGGGGGGCGCCATTTTTCTGATGACGTAAAATGGTTGCAGTTAGAGAGCTACTAGCGTTACCTGTTGCTATTTTTACCACAACACAACTCGGAATAGACAACTCGGAAAATAAAGTAAAAAAAATAAATCTCAGCCTTTTGTAAGCTCTTTCAGTAGCTGTGGTCTACTAAAAGACTCAAAGGCATCAGGGCTAAAGTGGAGAGAAAAAGAAGCATGTATTTTGGAAGTTTTATTCTTCCACAGGCATCTTCCCATTCTTTTCTCCTCTTCTTATCGCTAGGAAAGTCTTACATTGCTTCTCTTGTTGCCCTTTGACTGAAAATTACCACCAAAAGCCACATAATGTGGTATCGTATCAGTATTTTATTTTCTGAGTTGTTTATTCAGAGTTGTGTTTCGGTATAAAGCCAAGGCTATAGAAATAAGCGCCAGTAGCTCACTGAGTGCAACCATTTGATGTCATCGACGCAGAATGCACTGTGCACATAAAATAATGGCGCCCCCCATTGTCCAAAAACGATGTCGATTTTTTTAAATAACATACATCTCTTTAAGATGAATGTGAATCATTTCTCCTTCTCCGTCTCTGTGAGTGCAATGTAGGCAACTCGATGTCCCATGCTGTTCCATTCATTCAGCGCAGCTTTGAATGCAAGAATGCTATTGTGAATCCTGACAAGTTTGGCTGTATTAATGCTGTTCTGACAGTCGTATAATAAAATACTCTATGAAAGCAACTATATGAAGTGATGTTGCCATACTAGCCTTCACCTTCTGCTCTAGAGTCTTGTTTTGTGTTAAAAATGGCAGAAAAACAGTCTTAAGTAGGGATAACGCAGACTCACGCAATGGGCGTGGCTAAAGGGTGATGCATCGATGCATTCCATGCTAATCTACGTATTTTTCATAATCGACGTAATCGATGACGTCGACGAATCGCTGCAGCCCTAATCAAAGTCCCTGGTGGAACGTCTAGTCATACATCACCAGTGTTTGGAGTAATGCATTACAAAAGTAATGTGATTACAGAGTATATTAGTTTTTGCTGTAGGCAGTAATATAACGCATTACTAATAAATTTTTGTAAGTTATTATTACTTGTTACAATCTCAGTAACGCAAGTTACAACGCATTTTAATCCGAAATTAAGTGGGTTAGGTTTTTTTAAGAATTTACCAACAGCAAGACATTCCGCACCAGAGAAAAAAATCTGCGGGTAAAATAGTATGTGTTTACTGTATGTTCATTGTGAGTTGATGTTTGATGATGAGAGATGGATTCAAATTTATGAGATGGGAATATCAATTATTTTCAGTTTGTAGAAAAGGGAAGAACATATAGTTAAGTGTAATCTATGTGTGACAAAGGGTCTTAAATAGAAAAAGGAGTAATT
>CM049802.1:10539827-10647593 GCA_027422405.1 Ptychobarbus kaznakovi
CATGTAACTACCAATGAATGTAAGATAAGAATAATGGAATTACATTTGCATTTAATCTCAATTAACTTTATTTCATTTTATTTTTAATTTGGCACTTTATATCCCGCAATGGTGCCTTGATATATCAGAGTAAGATTTTATATCTGACAATGTGATTCGATATTCAAAATAGTTTTTGGTAATTGAAATAAGGCTAAAACAAATTTAGTTTTGCTTTGCCAACTAACCTAAATAAGTTTAAATTGTACTAATAAAAAAAATGTAAAATTAAAATAAAAAAATTGGAATAGTATATAGAAAAAAGAGAAAAGCACACATTAATTCCTAAAACTCAAATCTAAAATTAAAACAAAAACTAAACTAAAAAGTTAAAAAATAAAAGACAACTCAAATAAATAAATGATTGAACAAATAAATGAAATAATGAATAAATAAATAAACAAATAAATGCTACACTAAACTATAAATAACAAGAAAATAAAACAGGTTTGATCATTTAAAATGTATAACTCACGATTACCTTTTGTGTGTTGTATTCTGAGGTTTCCACAAGAAAGTGACAGAGTTTACAGATTGTATAATTAAAAAAAGTCCATAAAGTTGTGCAGCTGTTTGGGTGTACGATGATAAAACACAGGACAAACTGTGCTTCATGTGGATTTAAATATATACTGTCCCCTTAAATATGTCACAATTGAGTATCATATGGTGCAGTAGGCACCCCGCAGCAAAATTTGGGCGCTCCATGCAGCCCTATATGACACTGACTGATATCAAAACCATATACTTTTCAAATGAGATGTAATTAAAATCTTGCCTTGAGTTCAATTTATAATGTTAAAGCGAAGAGGAAGGGCATTTCGGTCGATCAATACTCATGTTCATTTCCTCTAAGAGCTGCATGCAGAACAAGCGCACATTGATTTTTCCCTTTTTAACAATGTAGCACAGCGTACAAAGAAGAAAACAAAAAAAATGTTTACCCATCATCACCAGGGTAGAGAAGGCTGGAGGGAGTGAATCAATAGCCCAATTTGAGCCCAATCAATAAGCAGCAAAGTTGAAATATTATGATGATATAAACTAGGGATGTTCATTTTAACCGTTTAACTGTTAACCGACCGATAAGAATTTAGACCGATTAGTACAATCAGTTAAACGGTTTAAAGTCACTTATTTATACAAAAAAATCAGTAATTTATCAAAATATTTTACAAGGTTTGCTGCATGGTTAAAATAAGCTACGCGTATAAAAAAACACGTTTTTTAGAGAGAGAGAGAGAGAGAGAGAGAGAGAGAGAGAGAGAGAGAGAGAGAGAGAGTCGCCTATACGTCGCCATTGTTTTATACATTGTATTATTTCATTCAGAAATAGGCAGACACGAATTATAAACATTATACTAAACACTGTAAACATAGCTAGGCTATATTAGTTCCCCTCACTCCACAACAAATCTGTTCAATTAACAGTAGGCTATTTAGAATAGAACAATAATAAACATGTAAAAGCTATAGCTGTATAAACGACAAACCAAAACGAATTATTTTAGGCTAAAACGAAACTGAAACCAATGTTGGCTCTCTCGTTCGACACAAAATCAAATGTTTCCGTATTCA
This sequence comes from Ptychobarbus kaznakovi, assembly GCA_027422405.1. Lineage (NCBI taxonomy): Eukaryota > Metazoa > Chordata > Actinopteri > Cypriniformes > Cyprinidae > Ptychobarbus > Ptychobarbus kaznakovi. Next base: position 10,541,445 of record CM049802.1, read on the forward strand.
TGATGTATTTGAATGTCAAAATATTATTTACCTTTTTTGTAGGCCTACCTCACTCACGTTCCAATTTCCACATAAAACAAAATAGTTTTGCATAACTTCTCTGCAGTATGGTATAACGCTTAACAGCACAGATTTTACTTAATATTTAAACTGAGCAGTGTTTTTTTTCTCTCCATATGTTTGAATGAAAAACTGTGTTCATTTTTTAGCACAATTTTTATTATGATAATGAACATGCTGCATTGTCAAGGTAGAATGCTTAACTGTGTGCACGCATGTGGCGCTGGAGCAATCACTTGATTTTTTTTCCTTCTAACAGTGGAAGCAACTACTCCTTTAGTCATGAACATAATCGTAATTGTGAACATTCACAATAAAAACAAATCTTTGCGTTTTTGTAAAATAAGCCAAAAAAATAGGATGCCGCTTTCTGCTGTCTGGTTTCCTTTCGCCCAGAACAAAAATGAACCCAAACTCTGCATAGGCTACTTGTTGCACAGTTTTCCTGTCTTTTTCTTAAATTAGTATTTAAGTGAAAATATATTTCTCGCATAGGCCTATTCATTAGTTATGCTATATACAGTATCTCACAAAAGTGTGTACTCCCCTCACATTTCAGCAAAAATAGATAATACTGCACAAATGATACTTGGATATATTTTAGAGTAGTCAATGTGCAGCTTGTATAGAAGTACAAATTAACTGTCCTCTAAATATAACTCAACATATAACCATTATTGTCCAAATAACTGGCAACAAAAATGAGTACACCCAATGAAACATGTCAAAACTGTGTCCAAAGTGTCAATATTTTGTAGGGGCACCATTGTTATCTAGCACTGCCTTAATCCTCCTGGCCATGGGATTCACCAGAGCTGCACAGGTTGTTGCTGGCATACTCGTCCACTCCTCCATAATGACATCACGGAGCTGCTGGATGTTAGCCAAGTGTGCTTCTCCACCTTCCCTTGAGGATGCCCACATGTGCTCAATAGGGTTCAGGTCTGGAGACTACTTGCCACTCCATCAGCTTCACCTTCAGCAGCAAGGCAGTTGTCATCTTGGCTGTGTGTTTGGGGTGGTTATGTTGGAAAACTTGTTGGTTTCTGAAGGGAGGGCATCATCTTCTGCTTCAGAATGTCACAGTACATGTTGGAATCCATGTTTCCCTCAATGAACCGCAGCTCCCCAGTACCAGCAGTAGTCATGCAGCCCCAGACCATGATGCTACCAACACCATGTTTGACTGTAGGCAAGGTACAATTTTCTTGGTACTCCTCACCAGGGCGTCGCTACACATGCTGGACACCGAGTCAAACTAATTTACCTTAGACTCATCAGATCACAGGACATGGTTCCAGTAATTCATGCTCTTGGTAAGGTTGTCTTCAGAAAATAGTTTGCAGGCTTTTTTGTGAGCCAGCTTCAGAAAAGGCTTCTTTCTGGGACGACGGCCATGCAAACCGGCTTGTTGCAGTGTGTGGCGTATGGTCTGAGCACTGACAAGCTGACCTTCCACTTTTGCAACCTCTAAAGCAATGCTGGCAGCACTCATGCATCTGTTTTTTGAAGCACGCTTCTGCACCTGACGCACAGCACAAGGACTCAACTTCTTTGACCCTTGAGACCCTTGAGAGGCCTGTTCCGAGTGAAACCCGTCTTTGAAAACCTCCGTATGACCCTGGCCACTGTACTGTAACTGTACTGTTCCAGGCTATTACCAAACTTCTTATAGCCTAGGCTATCTTTGTGGAGAGCAACAATTCTAATTCTCAAATCCTCAAAGAGTTCTTTGCCTACGAGTTGCCATGTTGAACATCCAGTGGTCAGTATGAGAAAATTGTACTCAAATAACCAAATTTTAACTACTCTAAAACAAGATACACAATATGTCTGGGATGCCTGTTCCGCAGAGCAACAAAAAACATGGACATGTGACTTTGCATGGTTAAACAATGTATAGCTGTTTTCGTTTGAGTTATTTTCAAAGGACTTTAAATCTTTACTGCTATACAAGTTGCACATTGACTACTCTAAATTATATCCAAGTTTCATTTCTATAGTATTGTGCCTTGAAAGATATACAAAATTGATTGACGAAATGTGAGGGGTGTACTCACTTTTGTGAGATACTGTATATATATATATTTATTTTTTCTCCGTTCACATAAGCGCTGCAGGTGAGTGATGTGATAGCTATGATGACCATGTGAATCCTCATGTTCTGTTGTTTGCTGCTTTTTGCGCACTTAAAATTAATCTCAGGAAAACAAATGTTAGTATTTTTAATGGGTCACAGACACTTATTCTTTCTAACTTAATTCAGTTCTAATTTAAAATAATCTTGTCGGTTAACGGGTAATAATCGGTTAACGAGCATCGGTTTTCAGTTAGGAAAAAACCCCGAAATGAACATCCCTAATATAAACATTAGATGCTTCCATTATGACTAACGATTACATCCATAAGGTACAGCTGGATACGTCACACGATGCACAGGCACGGCAACAACACCAAATGAGGAAACGCTTGCAGTTAAAACATGCAAGACTACATCGAAATCACAGACTCGTTGGATTACACACAGTTACATAGGTGAGATCACGTATGGGGCGATGGCTCATTTAAGATGTCAATGGGATTAGGCAAAGATTTGACAGGAAGCTGCTACTGTTTGCACCACAAGACGGATGAGCATGGGAATAAACACAGGAGGGCAAGGCATTTTGACTCACCATATTGTTGGCGGCTCGGACCCCTCCACCTCCAAGTAATCATACTTTTCCTCCATCTGGAAGTCTGTAAAAATGATGGAGATGGTGTCTCCGGGATCAGCAAGTATGGTCCACGTACAGTCCGCACTATTGTAATATTCACTCGGGAAATTGGGACTCGTAATGATGCCACTTGAACCCCTCAGAGTATCACCACATGTGTCCTCAGCTGTCAACCAAACACGAAAAGACTTGTGTTAGGAATCGGCCTTTAATTTCTAGACATACTTATACAGTAGAAAATGACAGCTGAACCTTGTGGACTAAATTGAGGCCACTTTTCCCATTTGCAAACCAATTGTTGAATGGATTCTGCGCCAATTCAAAGCCCATTGTTGGGAGCTAAAAATAGCTTTATGGCAGTTTGTTCGATATTAAGCGTATGAGAGAGAAATCGTGGCTATCTGGCGGTGCCTTTCATTAATTCGACACACACTAGTCAAAACAGGCTGTCTCATGATTCCTTTTATCATGTTTTAGTGAGCAGTGGCTCTTCTGGCTGCTTTTCCGGCTGAAGCTTTGGCCCTCTCTCGTTTAAGTTTTGTAAATGGTTTCCGTCACGACATAGTTTTCAGAAAAACAAGGTCCCAGCTGCATTTCCAAATAGACTCAGAGCTCATCTCTGGTCCCTTCTGCTAGTAGGTGTCCAATTAAATTTGAGTGCGATCATTTTGAATTGACCAATTGTAAATTGTAATTTTGTCTTTGGAAATCGAGTAACAAATAGAACTATGTACAGATAAAGACACATGGACTAGTCTGTGCAAACATGATAAATTATATAGAAATAATTTATACAAACAAGCATCCACTCATATGTATGTACAGTCATGGCACAGAGCCATGTGAACATACATATTGTGTGTACATAAATAAATAAATATGTAGAAAGCGATGCTCCGATTTGGAGAGTCACTTTTACCTGGGATCGACACATAGTAAAGGTGCAAAAATTATTGGCAACGAGAAGAGTTACATTGAAATAATTACAAGAGATGCATTGACATGTCTGGGACAAAAGCATGTCGATGCGCGCACATGCATAAATTTACATACATTAAATGTTGAGAACATACATACACGACATGCATTCACAGGCAGAAATGCGCAAGAGCACATGCACTCAGAAATACTAATGAAAACCTAGACATCTCTTACACTTCTAATGGTTATCTATCGTAAATCTATGTTTATCACTTAACTACTTTGAAACACGGCTCTCTGAAATCCTCTATTGTAAAAGGACAATCACAAAATTCAGCAGTCATATATTTTCTTAATAATTCGCTGTCATCTGTGGATTTCATTGTATTTCATTCAATTGCTTTGCGTCTGAAATTATCACTTTTAGCGAAAACGATCTTGGTAAACTTATGAATTAAATTAACATAAGATTGTTTTCCACACAACTTTTTATTTTGTGAAAAAGTAACGGAGGTATTTAGGAGAATATTCAAGCTGATTTTTGTCTATATAATAAAAGTGGATGAGGAGTAGGAACCATCATTCACTTCCATTGTATGTAAAAGAGTAGTCTGGACATTTTTCTAAATGTCTTGTCTTTGGACTTGTGTTTGAAGCAAGAAAGTAAGTTATACAGATTTGGAAAGACAGAGTGAGTAAACAGTAAAATAAGTGAGGTAAATAAGCTCTCATTGAACATTAACACCATAAGAAACTAAATTAATAAAATAAATTAAATTAAAATTAAAAGAAAACGTATGATATGGTTCGAAGTATGAACAATGGTGTGAGAAAAACATAAGAAGGAGTATGAAATACATGTTTTGTGTTTCAAATACAAGCTAAAACATTTCCACACTCTGATGGCTGGGAAAAAGTCATGAGACATAAAACCGAACTACAGTAATATCAATGCTAATGTCAGTAAAAAAAAACACTTACACGCACAACTATTAATGTCACTGAGCATGTGATTGACAGCCTCATAATAAAAATTACATTACATAAAAGGAGCTCAGGAGACAAAACGGACAAATGTGTGTTTGGGGAAGTGTGAGAGAGTGTATTTCTGTCTTTTGTTTACACTGAATGTGGCTGCATGTCACTTACGAAGAATACGAATAAGGTCTCTTTTTGTATTGCACAGCTCATAGACATTTTGTAAAACGTATGCAAATGAAGTGTGACTAACTGCTTGAGGGCATGTTTAAAATTATCCTCACCAAAAACAATGTTGGGGTGGCCTTTTGGTGTGCTGCAGAATATGTAAACACTTATACACCAACAAAAAATCAACTTAACTGATAAAAGGGAAAAGTGACGGTGTGTGTTTCAATAAACTGAAGCAGTTTGACATTTGCATTGTACTGTGGAGCGACGGATTGTGGGCTATGATAGACTCCCTCAGGGAAATATTTGTGTCAGTCATTTGTAAATCAATTCTGCATTTTTATGCATCTCTCAGTGTCAAATGTGGATGAGCTAGCACTGCATTTCATACAAACTGGAATAATAATGCAAGAACATATGGGGTCAAAAAAAAAAAGATCTCATTCTACAGTTGTTGATGGGCTTACAGCCAACATGACCTCCAATCCATATTGTGCTGTTAAAGGCACCTTTAATTTAGTTATAAATATGTCAAAATATGGGGTCAATAGTACAGTTGTGATCTATGCATAGCTGGTTCTGTACTACCAATATAAATAAAAATAACTCTCTCATTTGCAGAGGTGGAAAGAGTACGAAAATATTCTACTCAAGTAAAAGTACCATTACATTAATGACATTTTACTTTAAAAGTACCAGTTTAAAAATCTACTCAAGTAAAAGTAAAAAGTAGCTCGTTTAACATGTACTCAGAGTAAAAATTACTTAGTTACATTTTAACAGTGGGAGGGACAAAAAAATTAGATAGACCAATCGTGTAAAACTCAGCTCCTGGGGGGCCACAGCCCTGCACAGTATAGCTATAACCCTAATTAAACACATCTGATCCAGCTAAACTAATCATTTAGGCTTATTTGAAAACTACATGGTATGTGTGTTGGAGCAGGGTTGGAACTAAACTCTGCAGGGCTGCGGCCCTCCAGGAACTGAGTTTGAGACACCTGGGATAGGCCTATACATCTCAAACTAGTTTTTTTGTAATTAAAGGAATCAGTTATTTAGAATAATAAGACATTTGGGCTATTACCAGGCAAATTAAATCAGTATCAACTAAATCAGTATTCATTTCTGCATGATTCTCCAGTATTTCGTACATTTTACGATCATACATTCAGCACATTTCCCACTTGTTCTTAAAATCCCAATTACTTAAAAATTAATAAATCAACCCGTGTAATATTTTAATAATTGACTAAAGAAATACAGTTCTTTATTTATAAAAAATAAACAATTATTTCCTGTGAAATTCAGTAATTCTGTAAAAGTAGTAATACCATTATATCTTCCTGCAGCGAAAACCACAACACACCACACCACACACACACACACACCACACAACACACCACACACCACACACACACACACACACACACACACACACAACACACACAACACACACACACACACCACACACACAACACACAACACACCACACACACACACACACACACACACACACACACACAAAAACCCCTGTAGAAACCCCTCCCAAAAGAAATAGAAAATGTAATGGATGTAAGGGTTACATGGGAATTGTATTGTTTTAATGTAAATTATAATGGTGTCTACTGGTATTTGATGCATTATATTGGTGGGATGTAATCTAGCAGATGGCAACCAATAGAACAACAGTAATTCCTATTGGAATAATGCCCAAAACAAAAAGGAATTTTGTAATGGTTTTTATGGAAACTATAAGAATGTATGTGATGGTTTCTATTTGTTTTGGTTTTTTTTAGCAGGGTGACGATACTCATACTGTGCTGCACATTATTTACAATATTGAGCTGAGGCTTGACTTTGCACAATTAAAAATTGCAAATCAAATCGCAATCACAATATCTGTCAAAAAAAAAGAAATCGCAATTAGATATTTTACCCAAATCGCACAGTCCTACTCCTTATGCAGCCAAATCTGCGCTGGTTTGAATGGGCCGCCTTCAGTTTTCCCTTTGTTTTGCAGCTAGCGCTGTGATGTAATTGTGACTTCGGCCTTACATGACCCTAGTTGCCTGTGGATGGCTTAGCCGTGCATCACTCAGAAAACAACAGGCCAATCAGAAGAGGCTCATGAATATTAATTAGACAGGTCAAAATCGACCTGTTCCAAGCAGAGCTCCTGAGAAAAGAGCTGTAAAAATATATAGAGATTTTGGTACTTATACAGCAGATATATATATTCTTAAGAACATCAAAACCTAAAATAAAACTCCAGAAAGGTGTATAATATGGGACATTTAAACCAACTTAAAAAACAGATCGAATTTCAAATATCTTAGCTCAATATAAAATAGCTCAACTTCTTTTATTGAGTTCAGTTACTGTAAAGCATAAGTTGTCATGACTTACTGTTCATATAATACTTTACAGTGCAAATATAAATATAAAATGAAGAATTTTAAATAAACAACACATTTTTAATACTCAGATAAATCTCAACAAATCTTGTGCTGGCCTTTAAATAATAATAAAAACGTTTCATTTAAAAAAATCATGCTGAAAATTCCTGTGTGCATAAACTGTAAAATGATTGTTGTTTTTTTCCAGCTATGCAAAAAATTGCTGACTTCCCAGTGAATCTTTTCTGCTCAGCCCATCAGCTAGACTCCAGACAAGGCTCTGGGACAGGACTATGGATTGAAATGCAGGACTGGTATAAATGCTGATGCTATGATGGCAGACACAGACACAAACATGCTAGCAAATTATCGTTCAGGTGCCCATGGGATGAGATGTGGTGTCAGGAACCTGACACTCTCCTGTCCATCAGCTAAAAGCCAGCCTGACTAGACTATATATGTGCACACTGCAATGGGCCATTATGATAGTGGGTTCTAAAAGTCTGAGACCACTGGAAATCTGGGCTGTTTTTGTTTGTATATTACAAAAAAAAAAAATCTAACTTCCATATATAAAAAAACAGAGAAAATCTGACTTTTAAAATAAAGAATACATTTTTGATTTTCCGCTATTTCTAGGTCACTCATCAAAAAAAAAAAATGCATGACGCATTTTAATACGTTTAACCCTTAGCCACAGCACCATCAAGGGTGGTGAGGGAGGAGGACCGGGCAGTAAAAGGTGCCTTCCACGTACCGGTGAGCTCTTCATGCACCTCTGGGAAGAAAGGAACCGGAGTAGGTGGCTGAGAACCAGCTTGTGCCACCCCAAGAAACCAATCGTCCAGCCTCGAGGGCTCGGGACATGGTGGAGGATTCCACATGAGCCCGACCCTGTTGGCGGCCCGGGAAAGCATAGCCATCATTTCCGGATCCGTATCGGGCATAGCTACCGTACCCGAAGGAGGCAACTGCGCCGACACGTCATCTCCAGAAAAGTCTGACTCACCCTCCGATGCAGCTATCGACATCCGGTCATCGGGAGGAGCGCCGAAGGATACGGATGGTGCACATTTTTGAGATGGCCCACCGTGCTCCCCCGGCAGCTCTACAGGCTGCGGAGTGAGGGTTCCTAGGGGGTTGGTTCCCAGAAGGAAGCGCGCTCACTGTAATCCTCAGATCACCAGTGCCACCGCTCGCAGCCACCCTCTGAAAAGGATTGGAACGAGGCAGCGGCACTGGGACTGCGCCCTTTTGGAGGAACTGGAGTCTCGACCGCAACTCCGAGATGGTCATCTTCCCACAATGGGTAAATTACTCATCCACAAACATTGCCTCAGCGTGCGCTATGCCCAGACACGCGATGCAGCGCTCGTGACCATCCCTTGGTGCCAGGTAACAACCGTATCTAGAAACACACAAGTAGAATGTCATCTTTAAAAAAGAATGTCATCTTGTGTAAGCTCTTTTAGGGACTTTGCTCTTTTAATCAGTGCTGAAGCACGTGGGGAAATGGCCGCGGCAACACAGACAGGGATTTGTGCTGCCTGTCGTGTGCTCTCTCTCTCGTCGATGATGCTCTCTTACTAGCTGTAAAAACAGCTTTTACGCTTTCTTAAAGAGCACCATTTGCCAGCCGTGAGAATGGACTTTGCAGCTCTTTCTGCTCAAAAAAGGCAAATAAAGAGAAGCAAAGGAAAAACAGAGAGAATTCGACCCAGATGCTATGCTGTACACCCGCACTTTACACATAAAAGATATCGTCCTGCAGAGACTCTTTTAGACCCCTTCCAGCAGAAATATACGGCTCCAAAGCGAAAAGCTGAAGATGCAATGTACCTGCTGCTCATTATATAGCCGCGTCGCGAGGTGAGCAGCTGCTGGTTATGATTGCATGCCAATGTGCATTGGCTCGTTTTAGTTACACTCAAAGCAGATTGGATTCTCTAGCGAGATTCCTATTCATCGGTCAGTCCGACGTACGTCGAACGTGACCGACGGAATGGGAAATTATGTGTCTCCACAAAATAAATACTATATATAACTTGACCTAAATTTGGAGGATCATTTATATCATTAGATGATCGTCATGTTACTTGATTGGACTATTTTATTTATTTGTTTGTTTGTCTGTTATTGTTTTTATTATTAATAATATAAATAATTAAAAATATAAATAATATATATGAACAAACAATATAAAGTAAATAAACAATGTGTACAATGTGTTCATGTGATTAAAACCATTTCTATATGTCTGAATATATAAACAATTTAAAACAAAATTATGGATCATTATAATTTACATTTTATGCTATTCTACAGGTGCATCTCAATAAATTAGAATGTCATGGAAAATTTCATTTATTTCAGTAATTCAACTGTCAGATTCAAACTCAAATTGTGAAACTCGTGTATTAAATAAATCCAATGCACAAAGTCTGAAGTAGTTTGAGTCTGGTTCTTTTAATTGTGATGATTTTGGCTCACATTTAACAAAAACCTCTTAACAAATTAGAATATGGTGACATGCCACTCAGCTAATCAACTCAACACACCTGCAAATGTTTCCTGAGCCTTTAAAGTGGTCTCTCAAATTGGTTCACTAGGCTACACAATCATGGGGAAGACTGCTGATCTGACAGTTGTCCAGAAGACAATCATTGACACCCTTCACAAGGAGGGTAAGCCACAAACATTCATTGCCAAAGAAGCTGGCTGTTCACAGAGTGCTGTATCCAAGCATTTTAACAGAAAGTTGAGTGGAAGGAAAAAGTGTAGAAGAAAAAGATGCACAACCAACCGAGAGAACCCCAGCTTTATGAGGATTGTCAAGCAAAATCGATTCAATAATTTGGGTGAACTTCACATGGAATGGACTGAGGCTGGGGTCAAGGCATCAAGAGCCACCACACACAGACTTGTCAAGGAATTTGGCTACAGTTGTCTTCAGAGGCGTCTTGCTTGACTGGCCAGCAAACTCACCAGACCTGAACCCCATAGAGAATCTGGGGTATTGTCAAGAGGAAACTGAGAAACAAGAGACCAAACATGCAGATGAGCTGAAGGCCACTGTCAAAGAAACCTGGGCTTCCATACCTCCTAAGCAGTGCCACAAACTTATTTGTCACTTATGTGAAGTGAATTGGTTGTTTTTTGTTAAATGTGAGCCAAAATCATCACAATTAAAAGAACCAAAGACTTAAACTACTTCAGTCTGTGTGTATTGAATTCATTTAATACACAAGTTTCACAATTTGAGTTGAATTACTGAAATAAATTAACTTTTCCAGGACATTCTAATTTATTGAGATGCACCTGTATATGTCTGATTACTATTTAAAAGATTTGAAATGCTCCATCCTGAAAAATAGCCAGTGTGACCACTATAGCCTCAAAAACACTGTTCCTAACAAACAGTCGCATCTGGTCACTCAGTTCTGAAATCACATCTGTGCTGCATTAAGGGCTCCTCGCCTTGAAATCAATCAGTTATACAGCATCCTTACTGACATCTCTGCAGTCCTCCAGAGCCTTCTGTGGTGATAGTTTCATATTTTGTTTTCACAAATATTCATATTTGTGTTGACACTTTTTCCTGAGGGTGAGTGAAATGATAAATGAGCTGCCGCTGTGAATGTAGTAAGTATGTTTGTGCGAGGGCAAAAGAAATGAAGCCCATGCACTAAAAGATTTCTTGAAGCTCCGAAAACAAATGAGAAAACGCTCAGCCTGGTGTGGATTCAGTTGAGTTCTCATCTGCGAGAACATGCAGGTCCCTTCGTATGGTCTCTGAGGAGATTTTTTAAATGTCAGTCCTGAAAACCTCAACAAATGTGGGCATACAAACATATTTTCATGCTTTGGAGCACCCAGGAGGCACAAACCCATTTCAACTTTTTGATCTCAACTGCTGTGAGGAGACTTTGAAATGACCACGATGTAATAATAAATGATACCTTTGTAGAGCTTTGGGAATATAAAAGCACCTGAATTTGAATCCATGTACTTAATAACATACTTGTATTCTATATTTGGATGTTTCTTCAACTATACATGTTTTGGCCTTGTAGAAGTTTAGATAAACTCTTAAAACCCTTTTCAAACTCCCATTAGTGTTTCATCTACTAACAATTTTCAAAAATCTAAAGGGGTGTTTCTTTAACTTCAGGCACTTTTATGTTCCAAGGATAGATTACTATTAATATTAACAGATTAAAAAATTACCCTTTTTTGGTTATATAAAGGCCACCTTTTTTATGAACTATATAAATAAGTTATATGAAAGTCAAACATATTTATAAATGGTTTACCAGGCCTTTATCCCTTATTTTCGCTACTTTCAAATGCCCTTAATATACATTTTACTCTCGGCTTAAATTTGCAATTATTTGCTATAAAAGTCCATAAAAAATATGAATTATTCTATATGATTTATTTGATAACCTAAACAAGAATAAAACAAACATAAATAATTAAAAAAAGTTATGACCAATCACATTTTTAGATGAAATATGACACATATATGTATACTATATATATCATTATTATATACAGACCTGTTATATGTGCATCTCAATAAATTTACATTTATGCATTTAGCAGACGCTTTTATCCAAAGCGACTTACAGCGCATTCAGTCTATACATTTGTATTGTCAGTATGTGTGTTCCATGGGAATCGAACCCACAACCTTTGCGCTGTTAGCGCAATGCTCTAACCACTGAGCCACAGGACAAATTGTGAAACCTGTGTATTAAATAAATTCAATGCACACAGACTTAAGTAGTTTAAGTCTTTGGTTATTTTAATTGTGATGATTTTGGCTCACATTTAACAAAAACCCACCAATTCACTATCTCAACAAATTAGAATATGGTGACATGCCAATCAGCTAATCAACTCCAAACACCTGCAAATGTTTCCTGGGCCTACAAAATGGTCTCTCAGTTTGGTTCACTAGGCTACACAATCATGGGGAAGACTGCTGATCTGACAGTTGTCCAGAAGACAATCATTGATACCTTCACAAGGAGGGTAAGCAACAAACATTAACTGCCAAAGAAGCTGGCTGTTCACAGAGTGCTGTATCCAAGCATGTTAACAGAAAGTTGAGTGGAAGGAAAAAGTGGAAGAAAAAGATGCACAACCAACCGAGAGAACCACAGCCTTATGAGGATTGTCAATCAAAATCAATTCGAGAATTTGGGTGAACTTCACAAGGAATGGACTGAGGTTTGGGACACACAGACTTGTCAAGGAATTTAGCTAAAGTTGTCGTCAGAGTTGTCTTACCTGGGCTAAGGAGAAGAAGAACTGGACTGTTGCCCAGTGGTCCAAAGTCCTCTTTTCAGATGAGAGCAAGTTTTGTATTTAATTTGGAAACCAAGGTCCTAGAGTCTGGAGGAAGGGTGGAGAAGCACATAGACCAAGTTGCTTGAAGTCCAGTGTTAAGTTTCCACAGTCTGTGATGATTTGGGGTGAAATGTCATCTGCTGGTGTTGGTCCATTGTGTTTAAAAAAAAAAAAACATCACTGCACCCATTTACCAAGAAATTTTGGAGCACTTCATGTTTCCTTCTGCTGACCAGCGTTTTAAAGATGCTGATTTCATTTTCCAGCAGGATTTGACAACTGCCCACACTGCCAAAAGCACCAAAAGTTGGTTAAATGACCATGGTGTTGGTGTGCTTGACTGGCCAGCCAACTCACCAGACCTGAACCCCATAGAGAATCTATGGGGTATTGTCAAGAGGAAAATGAGAAACAAGAGACCAAAAAATGCAGATGAGTTGAAGGCCACTGTCAAAGAAACCTGGGCTTCCATACCACCTCAGCAGTGCCACAAAATCACCTCCATGCCACGCCGAATTGAGGCAGTAATTAAAGCAAAAGGAGCCCCTACATGTATTGAGTACATAAGCAGTAAATGAACATACTTTCCAGAAGTCCAACAATTCACAAAAAAATTCACAAGAATTTTTTTTATTGGTCTTATGAAGTATTATAATTGGTTGAGAGAGATAATTGGTGGGTTTTGTTAAATGTGAGCCAAAATCATCACAATTAAAATAACCAAAGACTTAAACTACTTCAGTCTGTGTGCATTGAATTAATTTAATACACGAGTTTCACAATTTGATTTGAATTACTGAAATAAATTTACTTTTCCACGACATTCTAATTTATTGAGATGCACCTGTATATATACTGTATATGCTATAGGACAGCCTTTCCTATTCTACTCTATTCTGTATATGACACTCACAAGCAACAATGAAGATGACCATCCAGAATGTCCATTCAAATCACAATCAGCCTTACAGAGAGAAGCTACTGAGGGCATTGATGCAACTGCAGTGGCTAAATCATCTGCTCTCGAGATGTTTGATTCATCACTGCTCTGCTTGGGGGATGTGGATTCTGCTCGCACCAACAAGCCATGTCAAAACAAAGCCTAAGATATCAAGAAACCGTGAAGTGTTATGATATCAGAGCCCACAGACTTGTGGGCACAAGCACATATATGGTTGCTTTTTCAACTGCTAACATATTTGACCTTTTTTTTATGCTACATGGAAAGTCACATTTTTACCTTAGAAAATGTACCATATCTTTATCAAATTTAACACAAAGAAAAAAAGAAAGAAAGAAAGAATGAAAAAATGAAAGAAAAAGAAAAACATGAAAATGTATTAATATCCAGTGCTGGGTAGATTAGCCTACGTAAAAATGTTATTCAGTTACTGATTACAAATTTAGTCAGTAATGTAATTTAGATTACTCGTTTCAAGTAATGTATTCTGGCTACTTTTGGATTACTTTTAGATAACTTATGATCAAAATGTTCACTTTTGAAATATTTTGTTTACCTGCATGCTAATATGACCATTAGCTTACATCAGAAAAATGTGAAATGATTGAAATATTATTGTTAAATCTCAGAGGGACTTCAAGTAAATAATTTAGGTCAAAGGATTTGACTAACAAAAAAGTTTGGAAATCGCTGCATCATAATATCAAATAATGTAATCATGCAATCCATAAAAAATAACTGTAATCTGATAATGAACATTTTAAAATGTAAAATAATCTAATTAAAATAACTAAATGTTTGGAATCTGATTACGTAATCCAAATAACATGTATTCAGTAACTACCCAGTACTGGTTTGGTTCAGCTACTCCAATGGACAGTCAGGACTGCTGAGAGGATTATCGGTGCCTCTCTGCCCAGCCTCCAAGAACTTTACACCTCCAGAGTGAAGAAAATGGCTAAGAACGTCACTCTGGACCCCTCACACCCAGCTCACTCTTTGAACTGTTGCCCTCTGGCCAGTGCTACAGTTCACGGAGCACCAAAACAACCAGACACAAGAACGTTTTTTACCCCCAGGCCATATCCCACCTGAACAACATATAACACACCCCAGTACTGTACATCTGTAAATAACTCATCAATCCCTCATCTGTACATAGGACACATGCACAGTTCTGACTATGGATATTTCCATTTCTGTATATTTTTAATTTTATTACTATTGGTTGTCATAATTATTGTCTAGTATCTTCATTATTAGTGTTTTTTATGACCTTAATGATATATTGTCTGCACTATGTGTGTACTTTTTGTACTGGAATCTCCTAACACCAAGACAGATTCCTTGTGTGTGCAAACACACTTGGCAATAAAGCTCTTTCTGATTCTGATTCTGTAATATACACTTTTAGTCATTTTCTCCCATAGTTTAGCCTCATTTTCATCAAACCAACACTTTTGTCATTAATAAAGTATTTCTAAAACGGCACAAAATTAATGTATTAAATATTTTACATTGTTAGTAGACAAAGTAAATAAACTATTGAGAGTTCAGAAAAATGCACAGGATCAACAACAATGCCCATAGTTAAAGCAATAACCACGTACACAAGTTTACTTAACTAAATGGGTACATTCTACAGACTTCTACTGTTTTATATAGAACTAGTTCTATAGTAAATACTATAAACTAACCTACACCCCAATTCCTACCAGAAAACTTTGGTATGTGCTGGTGTATTTTTCTCTCTCAGCTATGCTTCTCTCATTGTGTATATTGTATTTTTTGTAACTGTATTCAATGACACTAATTATGTACTCAAGCTGGTTACAAATGCAGCCCAAGTCTATTCTTTAGCCTGAATTTAAAGCAGCCTTCTGGGTTTTGTAAGCCAACAAATGGGTCAAAACATACAGTTTGTCTCTGGATATATGGGAACACCAAATTAGCTAAATATATTCTGGAGAGCAGCTTCTGCTGCACCGTGTCAGAGGAAATAGCTGACTCATCCTCGTAGAATAATTCCTAAATAGAGAAATTCCTAAATAGAGAAATGACATCTGTGGGTTTCGGGCCAGTCACCGGATGGCTGGCTGGCTTTACAAAAGATCATTGACACTTCAATCACACCATTGAGAAGGTGCTGAAATGGCCTTGTCCTAATCATCAGCGCACACTCATGTAAAATTGTAATCGTATGATCAATTTAAGCATAATCCTCATGCGCTCATAGAGGTGCTTCAGAGTACTTGCAAGGGCAAGGAAGAGCACACCCATACAGACATGTCATTCGGAGCTCCGTTCTCAGCCTTGTATTAATTCACTGCACTTAATGTGCAACTGAGCAAAGCATTCAGAGCAATTAGAGCTTGCAGTGTTGTGCAAATTGCAAAGGTGTGTCCTACACACAACAGGACAACATATCTGATAACTCATCGGTACCCTCACAATTCTAGAACTTTTGTAAAGTGCAAATTAAACTCCTGACAAGAAATTTCACGCTTGAGCTGCATCTGTCTGTGCAAGGGGTACATTTAAGGAATACCTCACCTGAAAAGAAAATTACATTTTAATTTAATCATGTTGTTGCAAACCCGTATGGTTTACTTTCTTCTGTTGAGCACAACAATTGAAAAACTGCACAATGACTGAGGTCTGAGGCTTTCAAGTCTTTTCACCCTTCAAAGGGTTTCAAGCACATAAAAGTACCATTAAAAGTGGACAATATGAGTTATTTTCAAAGACTTCTAAAGCCATACAATAGCTTTGTGTGAAAAACAGACCAAAATTTAAAACATCTGTCTTATCTCTGCAGTTTTGTAAATGGGATCAACAAATATTTGGGGAAGTCGTGGCCTAATGGTTAGAGAGTCAGACTCGTAATCCAAAGGTCACAGGTTAATGTCTCAGGTCTGGTAGAAATTGTAGTTGGGGGGAGTGAATGTCCAATGCTCTCTCCACCCTCAATACCACAACTGAGGTGCCCTTGAGCAAGGCACCGAACCACCAACTGCTCCCCGTGTGCAACTGCTAAATGGTTGCCCACTGCTCCGGGTGTGTGTTCACTGCTGTGTGTGTGCACTTTGGATGGGTTAAATGCAGAACACAAATTCTGAGTATGGGTCACCATACTTGTCCGTATGTCTTGTCACTTTCACTTTTTTCACTTTCCCTTTCACTTTTTCACTGTCAAATTTATTAAAAAGATTCAACTCAAAAGAAAGATTAATTCATGAAACAGGCATCACTACATCTCTCATGAACATGGCAGTCAGATGTCAAAATTGATGTGAAATAATTTCAGTGAAATATTTAGATAAATGCATCTGTTACATGAAATGTAACAGTCGTGGCTTAATGGATAGAGCGTTGGACTTGAAACCCGAGGTAACCCAAGGTTGTGGGTTCAAATCCCGGCTCTGGCAGGAAGACTGAGGTGAGACCCTTGGGCAAGGCACCGAACCCCCAACTGCTCCCGGGCGCCGCAATGTCGGCTGCCCACTGCTCCACTTAGATGGGTTAAATGCAGAGAACACATCTCACTCCTCATTATAATTGTGTATGTGACAAATAAAGCTCATCTGAGCTTAATTTGTAAAATGTCAATATTTGTCAGCAGTTTTTCAATGAATCAGTGGATGCAGTCCATAAAACTAGCATAAATTATTTGTTCAACTGTTCAATTTGTTAACAGTGATTAACTGGAGAAGATGATATTTAATTAATCATTTCAAGTTTGTTGCTCAAACAAAACAAATCACATGACTTTAGAAGACTAAATATATACATTGAAAAATATTCTGTGTAGAAACAGTTTTCACTAAATTAATTGAATGGAAATGGCAAGTAAAATTTAATTAAATGTGAAATTTTGCAGTAGAAAAACTGAAATTATTTTGTATCCTTTGCAAAAACTATTTTTGCATTCCATGGACGAAAGTAAGTCGGATTTGAAAAGAATTTAATTTGTGGGTGAACTATTCCATAAAGCACATCCCTCACTGTTCCTTTTTCTTAACCAGGAAGTAACAGTGGTTTGGTGCTGGAAAGCTTTAACCATTATTCTATCTGAAAACACTAGAAATCCTGATCCTGCTACAACAGCTGTTAATTAGCACACTTAATTACAAGCTTAGCCCTGTCTGACAGGAATGTGATCCATCCAGCGCTAAAGTAATTAAACGATACAGCAACGATTCACTGGTGCCTCCTGGACAGTGGAGAGAAGCCAATGTTAAAAAGCTTCCCTTTCCGGAAGCTTTGCGTTTAGTCTGTTCATTATTCTCTCACAGAGTAGTGAACAAATGACATATTTGAAAAAAGATCTGTATTAAATAATACAGCTTGGAAAATGCTGCATCATTCTAATAATGAAACACTTCTAACACGCAGACCTTTTGTGAAGTACTTCAAAATGACCGGCTAATAAATTGCCTGTTGCTGTTAAGGTCAGTCTATAAAATTATATGACATCTTTTTATGTCTATAACAATGGACTGAGTATCTAATATCTTTGCCATCCAGACGAGACCACATTATAAGTCTATTTCCCAACAAGACACACAATGGACACTAAGCTACAGCCATCTAAGATCGGAAACTAAATGTATTGTTGGGTAATTCATCACGATCCATTTAACAGCTAACTGGCCACATTCACTCATTATGACTGCAGATTCAATGGTCTTTAATCAATAGATCTCCAAAATAGTGTTCTTCATTTCTGCAAGCAAGTTGAGATTGAATCTTTGAAAAGAGTTGCAGGAATTCTATATACGTTTTTGATGACAATAGAAGAGAAAAAATATAAATCTCTCTCTATTTTCCTTGAAAGTACTCACTGGAAAATTCCACAAATATGGTGTCATAATCCAATCATGCCTAACCTGTCATTCATCCTGCCATGATCCTGCACATCGCCTGAGGTACGCAGAAGTGGGGCGGATGCAGGTTGGACCATTGAAAGGTCACTGCACTGACTTGGAGGGTAATGAGGCACAAGGAAATGGGGACACCCAAGAATATTAATTCCCCAAAAGACACATGATAGTTACATGTGGATGCACCACATACAGGACCTTGAGTTTGACACAAGGCTTCTTTGACCCCATTATATCACTATGTGTTAATCATCAGCCACTTGCACACAAACAAACACAAAAACACATAATGGCTACAAACATGAGATTATACTTAAGTAATCACACAAGCAAGAGTGCATAGCACAAGGCTGCAAGCCATTGGAAGATTGAACATTTGGCCAGCTGTTTGGGATGGCAAAGGATTTATTAATAGAAAAAGATTTGAACCACACACAAAACATTACATAGAGTATCTCAAAGAAGTGAGTACACCCCTCATGTTTTTGTAAATATACATTGTAAAATAGTGAGTGTACAGCTTGTTTAACAGTGTAAATTTGTTGTCCCCTCAAAATAACTCAACACACAGCCCTTACCAAACCGCTAACCACAAAAGTGAGTACACCACTA
Organism: Ptychobarbus kaznakovi; assembly: GCA_027422405.1. Taxonomy (NCBI): domain Eukaryota; kingdom Metazoa; phylum Chordata; class Actinopteri; order Cypriniformes; family Cyprinidae; genus Ptychobarbus; species Ptychobarbus kaznakovi. The sequence continues at coordinate 10,560,502 of CM049802.1, forward strand.
AATAAAAATGTCCAAATTGGGCCCAATTAGCCATTTTCTCTCCCCGGTGTAATGTGACTCGTTAGTGTTACAAGGTCTCAGGTGTGTTAAATTTGGTGTCATCCCTCTCACTCTCTCATACTGGTCACTGAAAGTTCAACATGGCACCTCATGGCAAAGAACTCTCTGAGGATCTGAAACAAAATTATTGTTGCTCTACATAAAGATGGCGTAGGCTATAAGAAGATTGCCAAGACCCTGAAACTGAGCTGCAGCATGGTGGCCAAGGCCAAGAATATTTGCATACAGCGGTTTAACAGGACAGGTTCCACTCAGAACAGGCCTTGCCATGCTCGACCAAAGAAGTTGAGTGCACGTGCTCAGCGTCATATCCAGAGGTTGTGTTTGGGAAATAGAACGTATGAGTGCTGCCAGCATTGCTGCAGAGGTTGAAGGGGTGAGGGGTCAGCCTGTCAATGCACAGACCACATGCCACACACTGCATCAAATTGGTCTGCATGGCTGTCATCCCAGAAAGTAGCCTATTCTAACGATGATGCACAAGAAAGCCTGCAAACAGTTTGCTGAAGACAAGCAAACTACGGGCATGGATTACTGGAACCATGTCCTGTGGTCTGATGAGACCAAGATAAACTTATTTGGTTCAGATGGTGTCAAGCGTGTGTGGTGGCAACCAGGTGAGGAGTACAAAGACAAGTGTGTCTTGCCTACAGTGGAAGAGGACTCCAGTGGCAACATGTGAAGCTCTGGTGAACTCCATGCCCAAGAAAATAATGGTGGCCACACAAAATATTGACACTTTGGGGGCAATTTTGACATTTTCACTTAGGAGTGTTCTCACTTTTGTGGCAAGCGGTTTAGACATTAATGGCTGTATGATGAGTTATTTTGAGGGGACATCAAATTTACACTGTAATACAAGCTTTACACTCACTAATTGACATTGTAGCAAAGTATCATTTCTTCAGTGTTGTCACATAAAATGATATAATAAAATATTTACAAAAATGTGAGGGGTGTACTCACTTATGTGAGATACAGTATATATAATTTTTTTATTAAACTTTTTATGAATAATTAAATTATTAAATTAAATGGAAATTAGACAATGAAAAATGTGCCTTGTTTTTGAAGGCTCTTGTCACGGGATGACTCGAGAAACAAAATGATCCAAGTGCAGCTTTTAATGATCCAAACAATAATCCAAAAAAGGGAAAAAAAGGCAAAAACACACGATAATCTGAGGCATGAACACATAACAGCAAAGGCAAGACTGAAGCACTGAATGACACAAACCACCAACATACTGTATATACACACCAACAGGATGATCAAACTAACAAGACACAGCTGAAAAACAATGATTATGCAGGGGATAATGGGAGCAGAGTGATGGGAACCATGGGAAATGTAGTCCAGTTAAAACATAAACAAAGTCCAAAAGAGTGCCCTCAAGTGGACAGTCAACAACAAGACACTATGGCATGTGACTCTGTGGTTTCCCAGACTGGAGCAGTCTCTGGAGCCGACTCTGTGGGCTCCCGGACTGGAGAAGACTCCTGGACTGGAGTGGGTTCTGAAGCAGGGTGTCTAATCAGCATCTTGATATTCCACACCTGTGAGGTGGATGGATTATCTCGGCAAAGGAGAAGTGCTCACTAACACAGATTTAGACAGATTTGTGAACAATATTTGAGAGAAATCGGCCTTTTGTGTACATAGAAAAAGTCTTAGATCTTTGAGTTCAGCTCATGAAAAATGGGGGCAAAAACAAAAGTGTTGCGTTTATAATTTTGTTCAGTGTAGATATATATATATATATATATATAGACAGACAGACAGAAAGATACAGATATAGATATATAGATGACTCAGGAAAAGAGACTCAATAAAATAATATTTTCATTCTTATTTTTAAAAACAAATTCTAGAAAGGTCACTGACCAGAGAGGCCAGAGAGGACATGACAGAGTCAATAAAAATGAATCAAACAAATCATCAACAGTACAGTGCATTGCTTCAAATGTGGCCACTAACTATCTTATCACCACCGAAGGCCTCGCAGGCCAGTCTTGCTCTCAACTGCCATGGAGAGTCACCTTCAGCCTCTCAGTCTTCTCCAAGCACTATGAATCAGTGCAAATTATATATGCATGCTGTTGATTCTGTACAACTGCTTGCTAATCCTGTTATTTGAGTGCCCTTGATGTGAGGGTATTGAAAAAGTGTAAAGCTTGTTATTGGATTTCAGATTTCCCCCCTCCCCCCTTATTCTCTCTTGGTCCACCTGCGATTATTTGTTTGTATTGAGAGTTGCTTCCTTGGTGAATCCCGGAATGCAACCTTGTAAAATACATTTTAGACTTTTAGGAAATGTATCGAGCTCCAATCTTTGTTTTTTGCCAGCAGTCATTACGGCCGTGTATCAGTCCAAATATGCATTAGATTAATTGTGTAGATAAGTCAGAGAGAAAAGAAGCTTTTGATCTGGGAGTGGTGCTGTCAGAATGCAAAGGACTGTTAATATGCGTGAGCCAGTTTACTATACTTTCAGCTCAAATTTGCACAGAGAAGTGAGCCAAATAAGACAAAAACCTTTTTTGGAGGACATTTGGGATTTCCTAATTTCACAAAAATGTAATAATATTATAAAACAATATTAAATAAAATAATAGTAATTTAATAAAATAATAAAACTGCAGATGAATACTATACAAAAATGTAATCAATGGTTAATGTTTAATTTGTGTAATATTATAATATTTGTTTACCTTACCCTGCAAGATATTCTGCTACCCTGAACACATTTTTAAGAAAACAATTCAACCAAGTCAGTGGTTTTATTATTCAAGATAAAAACAAGTAAATAAACGTAGGAGCCCCACAGGGCTGTGTTCTGAGCCCCCTGCTCTACTCTCTGTACACCCACGACTGTGTGTCCTCTCACAGCTCCACTTCTATCATTAAATTTGCTGATGATACTGTGGTGTCTGGGCCTCATTAACAACAATGATGAGCCGCATACTTGGATGAGTAGAGAGACTCACATCATGGTGCCAGGACAACTGTCTCTCTCTGAATGTGAGCAAAACTAAGGAGCTGATCGTGGACTTCAGGAAGAGACAGCAGCAGCCCTACACTCCTCTTATGATCAGCAGGACCCCTGTGGAGAGGGTGAGTAGCTTCAAGTACCTTGGTGTAAACATCTCTGAGGACCTGACATGGACTACACACATTCAGACTCAGGTTAAGAAAGTCAGGCAAAGACTGTACCATCTGCGACAGCTGAGGAAATTCAGGGTCTCACCAGCTATCCTTAAAACTTTCTATTCTGGGGCCATAGAAAGTGTATTGACTCAGTGCATCTCAGTGTGGTATAGTAACGCCACAAACCAGGACTGCAAAGCTCTACAGAGAGTCGTGCGCTTAGCTGAGCGCATCTCAGGGTCTACTCTCCCCTCTCTGCACCACATCTACCTCAAACGCTGCAAAAGCAGAGCTGCTAAAATCATCAAAGACTCAAATCACCCCGGTAACCATCTTTTCCGTTTACTGCCATTGGGCAAGCGCTTCAGGATCATGATGGCAAAAACTGAGAGACTGAGGAGGAGCTTCTTCCCTCAGGCCATCAGGCTCCTTAACACAAACTCAGTTTCATAATCATCTACAAGACTCATTATTAACTGTAAATAACATTCATATTCTCATCATCCGTATTGCTGCTGTGTGTACATACCCAGTACAACCCGTTTGCACGTCCTCTCATCCCTCTTGTTCATATTACTATTTATTAAGTCCCAATATACTGTTTTTTGCACATCTTATTTGTTTTGCACTTTTTTATTCTATTGCACATTTTACTCTTTAGTTCTCTTTTTTACCTATATATATATATATATAAATATATATATATATATATATATATAGATATTATGCTCTTGTGTTGTGTTACTTTTATTTAATTTTTATTCTTTTGCACTGTCCACTGAACGGACCTGATTTGATTTACATTTTCACCTTCTGATTATACCCTGTATAATTTATTATGTGACAAATAAAGAAACCTTGAACCTTTAAATAATTAAATCACAGTTTTAATTAGGTTAATTTTAGGTTAGATTGTCTGGTTGGTTTAGAGTTAGGGGACAGTAAATATCATTAGGTCAGTGTAAAAACACTGTCATTGTAAGGTCAAATATGGATGAAGAAAAAAAACTATCTTTTTGCACTTAATCTATTAAATGTCCTTAAAAGCAGAGTGCACATACATATTCATGACTTTTAGTTATATTGCCATTTATATATATATTGTAATGTCATTTTGCCTTGCAGTCTGCCTTCTGTCCATACTTTGTTACATACCTCTAAAAAGCCTTTTCAGCTGTAATTTACTTCAGGGCACATTTCAAAATACACACACACACACCACACACACACACGCACGCACGCACGCGCACATGCACACACACACATTGTGGTAATTAATGCTTTTAGATGTGTAATCAGCCATTTTCAACATACTGTGATAAACCGAGTCTCTCCTGAGAGGCAGTGATTGTGAATTATAACACTTCTCTCTAAAGTGCTGTTTCAACACAAACTTTAAAAAAAGAAAGAAAAAAAGAAAATTGCCCTAAAGTGAGAGGCAGATTTGTATGATAATCATGTCAAAACAAAAATGTGATACCATTTAAATGTGTGAGGAGCTTTTGCTCTAATGTTCTCACTGTGTTCTGCAATTTCCCCACAATGTGACACATTGAGAGACTTTCAATTGATTGTATTTATCTAATCTCAAACTACCTAACTGAATAGAATCTAAAGACATATCAAATAAAATATTTTTTTCGAACCCACAATCGAACCCACAAATCTTTGCGCTGCTAACGCAATGCTCTAACCACTGAGCCACAGGAACACTAATAAAATACATTTGTTGAATTTCCAGCTGATTAGATCTGATCGCGACGCAGAATCAATGGGGAAATCGTGCGGCGGCGGGACATGCTTTTACATCAATGAGAGGTGGTGTAAAGATGTAACTGTGTTAAAGAAGATGTTCTGTTCAGATCTAGAAACGCTCTTCATCAACTGCAAACCGCTCTACTCACCGCAGGAGTTTTGTTCCTTCATTCGTGAGTGTTTACATCCTACCACACGTGAATGCGAGATCAGCTTTACAGAAACTCGCAGACACAGAACAAAAACACCCGGACTCTGTTTTAATCATTCTCTGGGACTTTAACAAAGCAAAACACCCCACACCTGCCCCAAAGACCTCTCCACACAACCATTAACACCTCCAGCAACGAAGATGACGTACGCCAGGTCTTCAAAGAGAACAAAAGAAGGAAAGCACCAGGACCAGACAGTGTGTCACCAGCCTGCCTTAAACCCTGTGCTGACCAGCTGGCCCCCCATCTTCACAAAGATCTTCAACAGATCACTGGAGCTGTGCAAAGTCCCGTAATGATTCAAATGTCCACCATCATCCCCTTCCCAAAGAAACCCAAAATTACAGGACTTAATGACTACAGACCTGTGGCTCTAACGTCTGTGGTCATGAAATCATTTGAAAGACTGGTTTTGGTTTATCTGAAGGCCTCCACTGGACCCTTACTGGACCCACTGCAGTTTGCCTACAGAGCAAACAGGTCTGTGGATGATGCAGTCAACATGGGACTGCACTGTTTGTAGACTTCAGCTCCGCTTTTAACACCATCATACTCGGACACCCTTCATAATAAACTGACACAGTTCTCCGTCCCCACCTCCGTTTGTCAGTGGATCACCAGCTTCCTGACAGACATGCAGCAGGTATTGAGGCTGGGAAAATTCTCATCCAGCACCCGTACAATCAGCACTGGAGCTCCTCAGGACTGTGTTCTCTCCCCACTGCTCTTCTCCCTGTACACAAATGACTGCACATCTAAAGACCCCTCCGTCAAGCTCCTGAAGTTTGCAGATGACACCACACTGATCGGCCTCATTCAGTACGGGTGACAAGTCTGCTTACAGGCAGGAGGTTACGGAGCTGGCTGTCTGGTGCAGTCTTAAAAACCTGGAGCTTAACACGCTCAAAACAGTGGAGATGATCGTGGACTTCTGGAGAACTTCTGTGTCCTGTCCTGTTGCTGTCATTCTGTTGCACTGTGGAGCTTCTGTCACTATAACAAATTCTTTGTATATGCAAACATACCTGGCCAATAAAGCTCATTCTCATTCTCTCTCATTCTCATATACATATACATATATATATATATATTATATATATTATTACTAAAAAATTATAACAGTAGAATACAGTAAAATACATCAAACAATATACTTAATTGTTTGTTTAAACATTTATATATATAGAAAAAATATTCATAAAATCTATGCTAATTATTTTAGACACACTGAGTACACATATGTACACAATTACAGACTAGTAACAAATGTACACAAGTGCAACCAAGTATTACCCGATCTTACACTTTACAACCCCCTTTAATTTTGTCTACATCCCGCATGTTTGTCCTCTAGAGCTGAGGCAGTTATTTTCCTCTTTTGTCTTCTTTGGCTTATAGAGACATCCTCCAGCTGTCTACATCCTTCAGCTCGCCCTAGTGAAGAATAAGCAAGCTGTTGCCTCCTGTCACTTTTGAGGATGAACCTCATTGTCTACAATTGGCTGGCAGGACAAAGTGAAAGCATGTGATAATCACTCCTGGGAAACCACATGTTCAGTGCCGAATGTTTGTGCAAATCTTTTGATGGGAGAGGTGAGACGTAGGTGGCACCAATACAACTGATAAGAAAAAGCCAAGTTTTGTCGAACTATAATCCATCCCACTAGCAATAACAGGACGGAATGTATAATTCTACAGTTTCGCATTAATTTAAAATGTACATGCATACACTCTCAGAAAAAAAGGTTCAAAAGCTGCGGAGCGGTAACATTTCAAAAGGTACCAATCTGTACCTTTAAGTTACTAATATGAACCTTTTAGGTGTAAATAATGTATACCATTTGAAAAAGTAGCGCTGCAGTGACAGCTCTGTAACTTTTTTCTCAGACTGCATTTAACAAACACTGCAAACTATGCAAGAAAAACATGACGAAAATAGCATTTATAGCCATTTAAAAAATAAAAAAATGTCAACATGTGTAGGTCATGGAAAACTAGAAATAACACTAGAAAAATCTGAGTTCTGTTGTTGTTGTTTTTTTCTATATATCTTCATGAAACGTTCTCCGAATACCCTCTGCTCTGTTGACTGTGCCTCTCCACTGCTATTATTACTTCTCACGTAGCTGTCACAGCCATCACAGGCTTCAGATCGAAGGACATGCCTCTCCAGCTATTACTTTCATTACTTCGTTCCTCCTTACATTTCCTATCTCCTCTCTTACTCACCCATTTCTGCTCTACCAAAATCAAGCTTGCCTTGGCTGACATGTCCAGAGTATGATAGGCATTCAAATAAACTGTCAAATGGTTAAAAAAAAAAAAATAATGACATGCCAAGAGGTAATTACTGTCAAAGCACTATGTGTAACCATAGAAAATGCGTGTGTTTGTACATTGTGTATTTTCCTCGAAATGTGTTAATTTGCTGGCGAGACCTTTAATTTGAGATGGTTCCCACATTCAAGTGTCAATATCTCGATGTGATAACTGGCTGATGGGTTTGAAGTGATCATCATACAGGCTCTATAGGAGGACCCTTGAGCAGAATCAAACCCCCCAAACTACAACTCCAGGATTAGAAACATGCAGCAGGGAAAAAAAAGAAGAAAAAAATAGAAAGGAAGGAAGGGAAAAAGCCTCTGGCACAGGCTTGGCACCTGCTATTGTTCTCTGAGCTGCTAGATCGATCATTTTACAAAACCCTCATTCACATCAGTGCCTTATTAGTGCTTCACTTTTCACTGGGTTGATGGGCTTATGTTTTCGGGAGCCAGATTTCCTTTTGATGTGTTGTGGCATGTAATTTTATTTGCATGACTCTCTCTGCTCTTGAAATTAAAAACAGTTAATTCTCCATCAAAAAGCAAAAGGCCCAAGGGATACATTTCTTTTTTCTTCTTCTTTATAATACTATAGGCTTTCATAAGCATGTATATATCAAGAAGGATTGTGCAGCATTCAAAATCGAATTAAGAATGCCTTTTAAATTCTAATTTGATCTGATTTTGTATGAAAGTGACAAACAGCATGCAGAATTGTAAAGTATTTCCAGTATATATATACTGTATATATATACTTTATATCAATTATATTGCCAAAAGCATTGGGCCACCCCCTTCAAATGAAAGGTTTGACTACTTTAGTAATTTCCATGAGTACAAATCTTAATGTTTAAGCATAATATGATATTCTAGGGAATTTTGTGCTTCTAATTTTATAGCAACAGTTTGGACAGGACCCTTTTCTATTCTAACATGACAGTGCCTCTGTGTATACGGCAAGGATCAAAGAGAAATGATGATTCAGTCAGTGTGGAAGAACTTGACTGGTCTGCAGAAAGACAAGTCCTAATCCCAGCTGAACACCTCTGACTTTAAATTGAGCCAAAAATTCATCACCAAACACCAATGACTTGTACATATGTGTACAGTAATTTCATACACTTCAAAACTGTTGCAACAGAGGTGGAAATACAATTTTTAAGTAAATTAATTTATTTGTTGCCACAGTTTGTAAGTGCTTTTTTCTCTTCTAAAGAAGGGGGTGTCCCAGTACTTTTGTCATATAATGAATGTACAAGTCATTGGTGTTTGGTGATTAATGTTTGGCTCAAGGTCTGCATTTAAGTATTTAAAGCGCTTTTAGTGCCTAGAAAAGCACTATATAAATGTAACAAATTATTATTATTAAAGTAATTTAATTAGAAGCACACAATTCCCTAGAATATCATTATATGCTTAAACATTAAGACTTGTACTTATAGAAATTAATAAAGTAGTCAAACCTTTCATTAAAAGGGGGTGACCCAAAACTTTTGGCAATATAGTGTAGTGTGTGTGTATATATATATATATATATATCTCAGTGGTGGCTGCTGGTCTTTCAAAGAGGGGAAGCTCATTTTCGGCCAACATCCTAAAAATTGTCCATTTATCTATACGTAAATTCTGCCCTAGATTCCTTTTCAAGAAATTGCTCTAGCCTACTGTATTAATGAATGAATGAACAAACGGTCTAAAAAATATATATTAAACTCGACGGAGGAAATGTGGGAATTAGGTTAAACTGAAACAAGGAATGTGGTGTATAATTGTGTGAAACGTATGATGAAAATTGGCTAGCAATTTTGCCAAGCAAATACCAAGAAATATGTTGCAGCAAAATTCACGATGGGACTGAGCTCGAATAGCTTCAGCGTCAGCGACTTTTTATAGTACAAAATCGCTGTCAATCAAAAGGAGATGCAGTCTTTCGACAGACCCTCCAATCATCACGCAGAAGCCCGGAGTCCAGGCCAGCCCACTCCTCGCTCCATTCACCCCAGAGATGCTGAGCGTCCGTGGGCGGGACATAATTCTCTATGGGGTTTAGGTCTGGTGAGTTTGCTGGCAGGTCAAGCACACCAACACCAGGTCATTTGAGCATAAGAAACAACATTCATGGGGCAATTAATTTCAGATTTTTGTTGCCGATTTGACATATGTAATTTAATTGTGAGTTTAGCAAACAGTTTTTGAGATTTCAGGATTCCTCCATTCATTAAGATAGGTCTTGTATGAGCTGCCCGGAGGTGTTGCAAATGGCCGCCGAGTGAAGAGACTTTCTTCGAAAGGGAATTTGTTTTAAAATGATTTATTTTAATGTAAATGTTTTATGATTTAATTCATTGTCAGATTTTCATTTAACTCCCAACCCCCTGCAGTTTCTTTACGAACCTTAGTTTGGGAAACCTTAATGTAATATATTTAATGCACTTCATGTTGTAAATTACAATGAATGGAACAGGTTTTCATTTTACGCCATTATGGTACAATATAATGCTATTTAAATCAATGTGATAAACGAGTTCTAAGAAATCTAAAAGTAATCTAAAATTAATCTGATTATATTACCTAAAATATGTAATTTATTATTTATAAATTAAATTTGTATATACAGTATATATAACAGCATATACAATTATATTCAGAACAAATGACCAAAATCATAATCATTCACACGCACAAAAAGTTAGAAACATTAGATAATATTAATAATTAATGCCGGAATGGACAAATAAATAAATATACCGAACAATACGGTTTAACTTGCTAATATTAGCTATCATGATAGGTTTCATAAGTTTTACAACATTTATTTTATTCAGTGTTTATTGATTATTGTTGTCAGGGTTCTGTCACTTCGGTCTAGTGTTATTTATGGTTTTGTGACAGAGCCCTGACACCCCCGTTGTGTCCTGTTTCCATGTGAGCGCACGGCTTCGAGTGTGCTCGAATGCGTGGTGTTCGGATCCTCGCACTCATGTCTTGAGTTTCGGTTTCATGTCTTGAGTTTCGGTTTCATGTCAGGGTTCGGACACTCGCGCTCCATTTTCTGTCTTGTTGTGTGAGCGTGTGGTCGCGAATTCGCTCATCCATGCCTCTTCTGTCCACTTGTGTTGTTGCACGCAGTTCGTGCTTTTATCGGCTGCATGCATTCCTGTTATGTCTTGTGTGCAGTGTTGGGGGTAACGCATTACAAGTAACGCGAGTTACGTAATATTATTACTTTTTTCAAGTAACTAGTAAAGTAACGCATAACTTTTTAATTTACTAGAAAATATCTGAGTTACTTTATCAAAAAAGTAACAGTTTTTTTCCCATTTATTGACTGACAGTGCGCTGTGTGAACATGATCTTACTGTAGTTCTAATCTAGACTAAATGTGAATGTGTATTAATTCATCCCACTTGCAAAAAACTGATTCAGAATTCATCAAAATGAATTAAAACTAAGAATGACACCAACCTGCAATTATGTTAAACAACACAAATATATCTAATCTCATTTTATTAACCAATGTGTTTGCTGCTGACCTTTGATGATCCAGTTCAACCATACTAATAAGCAAAAATTACTTCAGATAAACTAACAATTGTGCTTCATTGTTTTTTTTTTATTGCTGAATAGTGTTGAACTTTTTCTCCTGTATTCTACTGTACAGACGTGAATTTACTTTTCCTTCAGCCTGAGGTTTATTCATTACACTTTTTGGTGTGAAAGGGCTTTTACATTTGCTATAAATAGAACTTATTGTATTAAAAACAAACAATCAAGCCCTGCTCATATTTAAAAAGTAACGTGAAAGTAACGCAAAAGTAATGTAATGCATTACTTTCCATAAAAAGTAACTAAGTAACGTAATTTGTTCCGCCCTTGCCCTTGCCCTTGCCCTGCCTTATTGCCAGCTGTGTTTTATCCCCCACGGAGTAGTTTTGTTTGTTTTGTTTTATTTTTTATTAATAAAAAGCCCATTCTCTGCAGTACTAAGTCCTCGCCTCATCCCTTCACCACAACCTTGACTATTGTAATGTTAATTAATACAAATACTATTGTTCACTGATAATTTTGAATTTAATTTTAAATGCTTGTTTAAAATTAATGTTTAAACCAGAAAAGTAAAACATATATTATGTAAAAATTTAATTAACCAATACTATTGAATGCTGTACAAGAATTGTTCATTGTTAGTTCATATCAGCTAAACCATTAATAATGTTAACATTTTGTAAGGTGTTGCCATCATTTATAAATATTTCTGTATATAATGTACATAATCTTCATAATGTTACCGTGATTTATATACATGTCTTAATAGTAAATAATTACCTTTCCTTTTATGGAAGAGGAAAAATACATAAATACCCAGAATAATTTACCTTCTTCAAAATAACACGACACCAACTACAAGACGCAAACAGAACACAGAAGCTGTGTTGAACTGCTTAAATTATTTTGTTATCTTTATCTAATTATTTTGTGTGTTGAATTTATTTGAATTGCAGTCACTCAATTCAACCTCCAATTTAGCATCATGTAGGATTGGCTAATTTTAATTAAACATTAAAATGTAAGCCAGTTCTGGATGTTTCCTGATATCAAGCCCTATTTAAAAAAAACTAAAACAATGTATTCACCAAACCACTGGGCTTAAGACAGAACTCCCTCAGACATTGTGTGACCTACATAAATACTAACCAGTCAAAATGTCTATTTCACATTACTCAATATCTCTGTAAGCTCACATTAAACTTTCAGACAGAAAAAGTAACTCAGCCATGCTCAAACAAGTATTGTCTAAAATGTCTGAATACTGAGCAGAAACTAGGCTACTCCATGACAAGTCAACATGAAACTTTATACACCAGTTTTTAAAACTGCATTCAAGGACCTTGTCCTTAAAGAGTAATTTTGTTTTCTGACATGCTGTGACATCGTAGCATGTCACAGTGATAAGTTGACATGCGAAAGCCAGGTGCATTTCAATATCGAAATGTGTCTATTACAATGCTACCCCATATGAAATAAGCACTAAACTCAACTTTCTGTCTCACCTTACTCAAAATAGTCATGAAAAACAATGCCTTAAAATATTTCAATCTACATTTCAAATCAGACACTACCTTCAGATTCTGTTAGAGCTCATAGTTTATAGTTGTTGTTGTTGTTTTTTAAAAGATGCAAAACAGTATTAACATATTATCATCAGCTTTAATTTCTGTCTCTAATATCACCATACAGAGTTAATAGTCAGATAATGACTGTTTCCTAAACTCCACCCATTTGCAATTTTCTTAGTAATTCCTTAGTTACTGTTACCATGACAAACAAACAGTGCCTTTATCATACTACACTCATGTTCTCACGCAGTGAAAAATACATTGCATATCAAAGAGGAACCTGACAACACACCGACAGAGAAGACGGAGCAGGTTACTTCTCATATGAAACAAGATCTCAGGACCCTCGGCTTTTAAATTGTGTCATTTTAAAAGAAATTCAAACAATAAATACCATTTTGTGGATCTTCAATGTGTTAACTTGTGACAGATCACTGTATTGCCTCAATTCAAACCGGGTGTCTCACTCATCCTTAAAAGTGAAGCTGCGGGCTCTTTTATCGCCCCCTGGTGGCTGGCTGCAGTACAGGTAATAAACCCCGCCCTCTCCGTGTAAACGAATGGGACTTCAGTCAAAATAAAAAAATAAATTACACTTCCAATACAATTTTCCGAAATATGGTTTTGGTCATTTAAGGTAGTTGTTATCACACTGATATATGTTCAATTGTTCATTTTTGTGATAAGTTTGATTTTAGCTAGTTATTTGATGCAATAAAAACAGGGCGTGTCATTATGGCTGATTGGGTTTGGGCGGGAGTTTGATTCCACGGCTCCACCTCACAACACTACTGCGCAGACTCTGGCTCCAAACTAAGATGTCAGATAGCAGCTGTGGCACATAATATCCGTGTTCTGATTAGTCAGATCGCCTGTCAATCAAGCTCTTTGCGAACGGTCAATTGTTCAAGTAAACAGCAAGTCCTGCCTCAAAACTTACGAGATTGGCTGAGCCACTGTTGCTATGATGCGCTGGTTAGGATTCTCAAACAAACAAAAGCTTTGAACAGAACCACAGTGTTTACATGTCTCAGTGAATCAACCTAAATCTGCTAATTTATAGTTATATATTAAGCTGGGACAGGAGAAACCATTTAAAAATACTTTTAGTTAAAAACAAAGTTAATTCTGCAAACCTTTCAGACATTTGTCAACCCCCCCCCCCCCCCCAAAAAAAAAAACACAACAACAATATTGGCTGAGCCACTGTTGCTAGTCAGGCTGGTCGGACTTCTTAAACAAACCATTGTTTACACTTCTCAAGTGAATTAACATCAAATGTTGCTTGCAGTTGTCTCTTCATATTAAACCAGAATGGAATAAAGGTTATTAATATTTCAAGTGTTTAAAAATGGCATACTTCACTTTTATGATCTACTATGGCAATGGTGTTATGAAACCTGGTGCTGAGAGTAATTAACCTAACCAGTAATGGCACAGATGAACAAAAAAAGATGAGTGGTATGCAGAATTAGCTCGGTTCATGCATTGAACTCCAGGGACCCTCATCCTTGCTAAATGACAAAATGAAAATTAAAAGTGATGAGTCAAATGAATATTGAACAAGGACATTTTGGGATGGCAGCCATGTATGATATTCTCCATAAAAATGGATGAGTTGGAATTCCTCAGGAATAATACATAAAAGAAAACAGAGAATGCTTTTTTGATGTCTTTTGTCTCAGTAAAGCCTTTGAGTGTTATCATCATGTATGAATGGTGAACAGCATTAAAGCCCCGTATGAACAGATATAGCTGTAAGTTAATTCGTTTTCCACCTTTTTTTCTGAAAGGTTTTTATAATGATGATGATGGTGTCTGAAAGTATGAATAGGAAAAAATAAATTATGCACTCCATTTTAATCCATTCAGGTGGCGTTGAAAAGCTTTGGTTAAAAAGTATTGTCTGAATGAGATAAATGTTCATCTATACAAGATACGGGGTTCTGGTTATACTGCGTGCTCTCATGTATCCTACTGAAAGCCATGATTTCTGATATTCATTTTTTTAATCTGTTTTCATCAACTGAATTTGGAAACAAAATAGCTCTCAAAGCTCCAATACAATTATGTTGAAAGAGCCAATAACCAAGCAGAATTAAATGAATCATTCCACCATAAAATGTAGATTATGAGAGAATTTTGTTAAATAACATTACTCAAATAACGCATAGAGTGATTCATTTATCAACCACCTCATATACAAGTGTTTGATGTAAGAACAAGGGTCTATAAAACAGTCGATTCAAAACAGGGTATGTTGAATTTTGAACAAGCTAGAGACTGAAAAGCCTGGATTTCCTCCCTCTTTAAATACAGAAGACTACATTAATGGTGCCTATAGGGACAGGCTATATATCTGACATCTCTCAATATGTTGCTTCAAATATACATGAGCGTGGTGAACAAATGTAAATGTAGTTGTATAAACAGGATCTGCAATTCTTTGTCCTCCATGCCAAACAGGAGATAAGCACCATTCAGCTCAGTAAATATCCATCACTGTGCTTGTTGTTTCTGTGGATAGGATTAGGCACAGCATACTAACTGGCCCTTGGGGTAAAGAGACGATCAAAGCGGATGTCTTGTCGACGTCTATGATTATCTTACTTCAAGCATACAAAGTCATTTAAGAGATGGGGGTTGTTTAAATGCAAAAAAAAAACAAGTAAAATATATATTTTTTAAATCACGATATACTGTATATAATTTATATATATATATATATATATATATATATATATATTTGACCCTGGACCACAAAACCAGTCTTAAATCGCTGGGATATATTTGCAGCAATAGCCAAAAATGCATTGTATGTGTCAGGATTGTGGACTGTTTTGTGTGTTTTGCTCACCACGTGTTTCCTGTGACCCAGTTTTTCCCTCATGTTGATTGTTAATTTGATTCCAGGTGTGTCTCGTCGTCTTCCCCAATTATCCTGTGTTTAAAAGCTCCAGTCTTTCTGTTAGTGTTTGTCGGGTCTACTTTGTCATATGTGTGTGTCTCCAGCTGGTTCCTGTATGTATTACCCTGGGTTTGATTCCATTAAATACTGTTGAACTTTATTCCTTGCCTCCTCGTTCCTTCCAGCACAGAGTGTGACAGTGTGGGTCAAATTTATCGATTTTTTTCTTTTATGCCAAAAATCATTAGGATATGAAGTAAACATGTTGCATGAAGATATTTAGTAAGTTCCTTACCGTAAATATCAAAACTTAATTTATGTTTAGTAATATGCATTGCTAAGAACTTAATTTGGACAACTTTAAAAGCGATTTTTCTCAATATTTAGATTGTTTTGTACCCTCAGATTCCAGATTTTCAAATAGTTGTATCTCGGCCAAATATTGTTCGATCCTAACAAAACATACTGGAAAGCTTATTTATTCAGCTTTCAGATTATTCTCAATCTCAATTTCGAAAAATTTACACTTAAGACACTTTATTGGGTACACCAGTTCAACTGCTTGGTAACACAAATGAACATGGCAGTAATTCAATGCATTTAGGCATCTAGATGTGGGGAAGACGACTTGAAGTTAAAACTGAGCATCAGAATGGGGAAGAAAGGGGATTTGAGTAACTTTGAACGAGAAATAGTTGTTGGTGCCAGACAGGCTGGTCTGAGTATTTAAAAAAAAACTGCTGATCTCCTGGGACTTTCATGCACAACCATCTCTAGGTTTTACAGAGAATGGCCCGAAAAAGCGAAAATATCCAGTGAGTGGCAGTTGTGTGGACGAAAATGCCTTGTTGATGTCAGAGGAGAATAGGCAGACTGGTTAGAAATGACAGAAAGGCAACAGTAACTCAAATAACCACTCGTTACAACCAAGGTATGCAGAATACCATCTCTGAATGCACAACACGTCGAACCCTGAAGCAGATGGGCTACAGCAGCAGAAGACCGGGTGACGCTCCTGTCAGCTAAGAACAGGAAACTGTGGCTACAATTCGCACAGGCTCACCAAAATTGGACAATAGAAGATTGGAAAAATGTTGCCTGGTTTGATGATTTCTGCTGCGAAATTTAGATGGTGGGGTCAGAATTTGGCATAAAGAACATGAAAGCATATATCCATCCTGCCTTGTCTCAATGGTTCAGGCTGGGGGTAGTGGTGTAATGGGGTGGGGGATATTTTCTAGGCACACTTTGGGCCATTAGTACCAATTGAGCAAACGCCACAGCCTACCTGAGTATTGTTGCCGACCATGTCCATCCCTTTATGACTACAGTGTACCTATCTTCTGATGGCTACTTCCAACAGGATAATTCACCATGTCACAAAGCTCAAATCATCTCAGACTGGTTTATTGAACATGACAATGAGTCCACTTTACTCAAATGGCCTCCACAGTCACCAGATCTCAATCCAATAGAGCACCTTTGGGATGTGGTGGAACGGAGATTCGTATCATGGATGTGCAGCCGACAAATCTGCAGCAACTATGTGATGCAATCATGTCAATATGGACCAACATTTCTGAGGAATGTTTCCAACACCTTGTTGAATCTATGCCATGAAGAATTAAGGCAGTTCTGAAGGCAAAATTGGGTCCAACCCCGTGCTAGCAAAGTGTACCTAATAAAGTGGCCAGTGAGTGTATGTTTCTTTTTCAGTATAGTGTCTAAAGTGAGTAGTAGTCTGTCTTATTGATCAGACCAGATTGAATTTCATTATATGTGTTTACTAATTTATTCTTTATTACCTCAATTCAGAGTGTGCTTCATCAATTATACAACACCTTTCATAGTTTTGCTTTATATTTTAATGCATTATACCTATGCAGGCGCATTATCATGAATAAAATACACATTGAACCAAGCTAATTATGCTATCAATTTGTTTTCAAGACGTATTTTATTTAAAGACTCATTTGTAGAGCAAATAAAGAAAAGAACAAAAATGTTGTACACTTACTTTTAGCCTGCAGCACACAACACATATTTGTGTATTTTAATATTTTATGCAATTTTTTAACCTCTAAAAGCAGAGTTTAAATATTTAATGATGCATTCATGGGAATTATGTTTTGGTGCAGTAAATTATGTCCAAGTTCCCATATGAAATTACAAATTAATAAAGTAAGCAAGCACATCAAATTCCTCTTTGTGTAGAATTAAGGATCAAATTGCAAAGCACACACACAGAAACAACAGGAAACAAACTATACCTGTAATCAACCCAACAGTTTTCTATAGCATCTGACCATCAGAACTTAACAAAAACTCCTCTCTGTGCTTATAACCAAGCAAGTAGGAGCAAAGCCATTAATACAACTTGTGAACAACCTTTCCAGAGCTTCACGTGCTGACTAAAGTGGGTAGGTGAAACTCTGACAGGTGAACATTTCTGGAGTAGACAGCCCAGGCAAGCCAAGCATTAAAGTGTCAGAACATTGCTGTACCAAACTATCATTCAATGGATAGGAGCATAAAGGCTCCATCATATAGAATCTAGCATGAAGGGCTTGGCTGACTTTTAATTTAACACAGTTCAACAGACAGGGTTAAAATAGTTTGCTTTGAAAAGGGCAGGAATGTTTTGTACAGTTTGTCAAAACATGATAGCTATGGGAATAGCAAACTTCTTCTAATAATGATTTACTCATAAAGAAAGTGGGCAAATTCTAATTGGAAATGAGCATCCGAAGGGCAGAACCATTGAAGTCTGTATTTTGGAGGGAGCTGGGTATGGGTGTTTCATAATTAAGCCATTTGGAAGGCACTTGACAAATAGAGCAAAAACAATTAATGGCAGCGATAACTGACCCAGAAGAGAATACATTTTTGAACAAATGCATTATTTTTGTTTCCTTTTCATACACAAAAAAAATATCTTAGCTTCATAAAATGAAGGTTGAACCGCTGATGTCACATGGACTATTTTAACAATGTCCTTACTCCTTACTAACTTTCTGGGCCTTGAAAGTGGTAGTTGCGCTGCTGTCTATGCACAGTCAGAAAGCTCTTGGGTTTCATCAACAATATCTTAAATTGTGTTCTGAAGATGAACAAAGATCTCATTAATGTAATTAGTATGTAATTAGTAATTAATGACAATTTTCATTTTTGGGTTAACTATCCTTTTAAGAATTTTAGTGTAACAGCTGTTTGAACTCTCAGGATAAAGCATTTTTTACTGGTATTGTATTCCAAACTGTAAGCACTAAGGAGATGTCCGCACTGCTCTTTTAGCAGATTCATACCACAAGTTATCAAATGGTGAGCTCGTTTGGCATTAAGCCTTGGAATGAGGTGACATTTCAGGGCTTTTTCCTAGACATCCACTTCCATTAAGCATCTAAGAGGACTAGAGCTTAGATCAGGATTGTTCCACCTCTAGAGTGGGGCTGGTGTCCAAGAAGAGACGAGGCAAAAAAACAATTCTCAATACCTAAAAGGCTTAATTTCGGTGCCGAGTGAGAGAAAGAACACACAAGGTGTTTGTTCAGGAGACGCGCTCTGTGTGTGAATATTACCTTAGAGAAGCGATCAAAGAACGGTCAGTCTGATCTTTGAGTCTAATATTAACATTCCTAAATATAATGCTTTTTATGTCTTTTATAATTTTGTTTATAATAATGTCTGTCTGTCACTGAAGCCTTACTTGAAAACAGATCAAATAAGAGTTGCTGCTCTTTTCCTTTCCATTCGAGCAGGATTGTGAATATGGCTCTGTCCAAACAAAACCACAACAACAGTCACATTAAAGACCTGACAAACATCCTTTCTTTCCTGTCTTGTGTTTCCACTGCACAGGTCCAAAAAAATATTTCTGAGGTATTAATAAAAAAACAATTAAGATTTGTTTTGCTTTAACACTGATATTGGGTATTCACGGTTGGCAGCTAAATCAATTTTATTTCTAATCTCCAAGCAGCTCTTTATTGCACGTCTTTGGTGAGATGAAATTATGAGGGCAAGAGGGTAAAGTAATACCTTAATTGGCATTAAGCTGTTATCGCAACTGCTAAACATGGCAGTGGGAGCAAAAACTGAGGGAGTAATTATCACTTCACTCTTTAAATCATGATGGATGTATCATAGGCTGCCTGCACTGATGTGAAGAAAAACACCAAAGGCAGTGAATGTCTGTGGCATATGGCACGGCAGCCTGTGTAATAAGTCACTGAAGTATTTAAGAGGTCTGTTTGATAATGCTAGTTAGCAAGACTTATTTTTTTTATATTATGCAGAAACAGCGAGAAATATTATATATGCCAAATCTATCCATCCATCCATCCATCATCTATCCATCTCACATGACCATTACATAAATATATTATACAGCTCAGTATGTGCGTCTCCTTGCATAATGAACATAAGTTCACAACAAACACGTGTTCCATATTTTCAGAACTACAAACTAGTAAAACAAGTTTTGTTTCGTCTTTGGCCATGTCGTATTTTGCCTAGGGCACCAAGTGAGCCAGGACAGCCACTGGTGCCCCTTCATAAAAACAGGTGGATGACGCCGCTGGCAAATAGTAAGCCAAGTTATCGTAGACTGGTTTCCCAGAAGAACATAAACACTGTGGCTTGGTAAACTTTCAAAACTTTGCTTGTCAGCAACATGTCATCTTATGGCTCAAATAATGGTTTGAAATTGGTGGCAGGACTACCTGTTTGACCAAACAAATAGCAGACAGGAGGTGGAGCAGAATTCCTGTGTATAAGGAAAGTGATTCTTACAAAATTGACTGCTTCTATTCAATGGAGCAATTTAAGAGCCTATTTTCAAATAATTTACACAGAAATGCTTGTGCTCTTAGAATACGGCCAATTGCAGCTTTGTTTGGTGCTGTTATTGGTGCAGAAATGACACACTCCACAAATACATGTTGCTGAGCTGTCTCAAAAACTAAAATCTCTCTTTGAGTCTTTCTAAGAGGGATGCTGAGAAACCTGAAAAAGTTGGTATCAACTTCTGGGCAATGGCTGATTCTGCACTAGAGTTCAACTTCAAACCATGCAAGCTCAAATTCTCTGGGTAGCAGCTGTACTTTTGAACCCTGAGTGAGCTCACTGTAGCAGTCTCCTCTGATGCAGGTATTCACCTCTTCTGGCATGGCTCCCAGCTCAGATCATCCAATACGGTCATTGCTGCACTCCACTGCTGTACTCACGTAATACATGGCGTTCGTCCATCAATTAAATTACAGTTACACATGAGAATTGAATTCAAGGGAATACTGTCCTACAGGCTGTGGCGAGATCTTTCAAACCACGGCATAAATCAACATCATTATGGCTGCATAGTTTAAGCTAATAGAATACAGATAGGCTAGCATCTGCAGTGTGGTACCTTACATGAATTAGAGAATTTGTGTTTATATGAGATTCTAAAAGTTTTCAGGTGGCATTAAAATGAAAATCCAAGGGGTTAATTCCTATTTTGATATTGTGCAATTGCTTTGACACAAATTATATTGTTAAAAGCGTTATATAAATAAAGGTGTCTTGACTTGACTTAATTACCACAAAACAATTACCCACCTAAAATGAACTTTACCTAACAAAATCACACGAGCCAACTGTTCGATTTGACAAATTGGACTAAACACACGTTATACACATACTGTATAACTGCTTGTTAATTCCAATTCTAATCAATTAATTGTTATGAGTTGATTAAATTGATTTAATGTATAATTAATTAAATATATATATATATATCCTGTAAAGCTGCTTTGTGTATATATATATATAGAGAGAGAGAAAGAGATTTTTTTTTTTGAATAAATTAAGAAAATCAGAAAATATTTTATATGATGCAGCACTGTTGCAATATCTGAAAATATAAATATTATGTTAATGTTTTATTTCCTTAATATACAATCATTTTACACATTCTCCGGAGGAACCTTTAAGTTGCTACTAGAGGAGAATTTTATGAAAATGGAAATGGGTAGTTATGTGACTAGTATTTAATTTCAAAAGTGAGTGACGCATATTTGCGTCAGAGAAGACTCTCGGGATATTATAGGCTGATCATCTGTATAGGTGAAATAGACAATAATCAGTGTAATCATCAAACTATATTTGTACTGCGTATTCACTAAGACGAAACATATAGACTTGAGAGAGAAAGAGATTACTTAAACAGCACTACTTCTATAATACACTGCCTTTCAGTGTGTGACTTGTCTTCTCTTTGGCCTTAAAAGACTCTCATGAAAATGTAATTATTTTGAACTCTTGTTTCTGTTATCAAAGCATAGAAGCATATAATAATCCGTCAAACTTGGGATTTTATAACTAGGCTCACAAATTTAATTTATGAAATCACAATAACTTATTTTCTTAGGCCCAAAATTTCATTTCTAGGACAAGATTAACAATAAATGTGATAAAAATAAAAACTAAATACATATAAAATATTTATTTGTATTTAGTATCTGTATGTGCATTACTGTAAGGGTATGTTTAAGGTTGTGGTAGGTGTACATATTAATAAAACAATTTAACAGGTAGCATTTTTCGTTGTCGAATTGTACTACCCATGTTTTAATGGGAGGTAGGAAAATCTGACAGGGTAGGACAAATCGACAGAACACCGGCGTCACAATTACTTCACAGCGCTAGCTTGTGGCAAAACAAAGCGAAAACTGGAGGCAGCCAATTAAAATCAGCGCAGATTTGTCTACACAAAGAGCTTAAAATATCATCTTGTTGTGATGTTGGGTGCCCGAATCGATGTTGTAGAGTCTTCAATTTTATATTTTAATGCATACCTGCTGCCTCTGCAAGACAAAAAAACCCTAAAAAACACGAAAGCTGTGGTTAGCGAGTGGCCTGGACAGAAACAATCTTCAAAAAGGCTCGCGTTTACAGTGCTCTATTCTTATCAGAAAAGGTTAAATAAAGTATTGTCTTTTGTTGTTATGGGCACGTCTATAGATTTCTTATGCATCACACCACTATGTCGTATATGAAATAATGTCTGTGTACCTGTGTGTAAAACAACAAAATTATGATTTATATGTTTAATCATTTGTAATTGTATATACATTGTTGTGATTAATTGTGGCTGGAATAATAATGTAACGTTAACAATAAAAATAGTTGCCTGCTGAAATTGAAATATACTGTATAGTCACTTCTTCCTGACTAGATAGACACGGTGAGTTTGTCTTTACTATACATGTTAGATGTGAATCACTCAACCGGAGGGAATCCTGTCAGATCGTCCAAGCTTTGAGTTAAAGCGTGTGCGAGTCGCCCAATCTGGTTCTGTCCGTTAAAGTTAACCTTTTCAAATAACAACCGCGGTCCTGGACAGAGAGTGACCTTACATATCCAGGTAAAATCTAAATGTATCCAGTTATTGTAAAAAAAAAACTAACAAACTTCATAGATAACGTTAGTGAAGCGGTCAGTGGAATCTTTCTGCCTCCAGCAAAGCTCCGCCCACAGAAAAAAAATCACAATGTTCACTAACAGAAAAAGGGTCTATAGTCTTTCTCAGATTGCCGAATCACCAATGTTGGTGAAAAACAGACTTGTAAAAACATTTTTTTTTGGTCAGACATGTCTTCATGGGCTTAAATTGTGCAGTTAGAGACAGATTCTCTAAACCAATCAAGTCAGCGCATAAGCAATCCCTGGCAAGAGCATTGCATTTAAGAAGGGTGTGGGTGTCAGCTCCAATTTCGGCAGGGCTGCTCAAAGTGGTGTGGGATTGATCAGGGATTTACGAATTTAAGCAGGTGGTCCCCATGGTTGTCAAATCCAGACAGGAAGGGGAAAGAAGAAGTATGATTGCTGCAGCCCACAGCGAGTTTGAACTCTTTAATACAAAAAAAAGACCCTGTCAAAATTAAAGTCTAGCACATCAAAAGCCAGTCATTAAGGCTCATAGCCTCAGCGTCAAATTATCAGCGTTTTAATGCTCCTTGAGGAATTCCATCTGACAAAGGATAATTTTAGCTATTCCACACTTGGCCTTGCTAAGTAGGATTGGTTTAGGAGCATAAGTACTAGTGGAGAACGGTAAAGATCATTAGAAGCCATAAATACTTACACGCAATGATCTATTTGGTTAATTATCTGACTCGCATTGCAGAGTGACGTTATTTATTTATTTTCATCTCGCTACATGCTTGACCTTTAAAGGCACCGGTTTCCAGCCGAGGTTTTGGGACTTGTTTACAGCAAAGGCATCCGATGATAAGAGGTAACTTCATTTGGCTAATTCAAAGCTTGAAGTGAATCTGAAATTCAGTCTCTGACCTAAATGATGCCATTTTATAGCTGTCTGATTAACAGAGCTACATTCCCTCAGCCATGACAAGATGGCCCATTTCACTTGGGTTTGCCAGTTTGTTATCCTTGACCTCTGCAGAGGACTGAGCCCATCCACACATATTTATTTACTGGACCAAATTAGCCAACTCAAAATGTTAATAAAACATGCAGAGAGCTCGTCTGGATGATTTCCAGATACAAAACGGTTTGCTTCTCGGTCTAAAAAAGCAGCATTGATTTTGCTGACTGCGTTAAGGGCTTTGTTTTTATTGAGGTAGCTGCTCAGTTTCAAAAACAGAAAATGCTCAGAAAAAAAAGAAAAGAAAAGACAATTCTTGGAGGTTCTCACACTGTCTAATGAGATCATTTCCCATGTCATTGTGCAGCATGGGAATGAGTGTTGACCGTTTGGTAATGTCAGGGCTAAGAGTTTTCACCCTAGCTAAATAAAACATCTCTGTGACCGTAGTTTTGGCTCGACTACCTGTGCAGCAGTGCTGTCATGCCTATTGCACACCTTGATACCGCAGACAGACCAACTGTGCCAAAGGCATCCAAGAATGGAGATATGCACAACCAAGCAATTTTGAGAAAAAAACTTGAAACTGAAGTTAGAAACAGCTGACAGAAACCTCTATTTGTTTCAGACAATTCCAAAATGCTGAAAATGCAGTATGTATTATAGCTTTCTGAATTGTTTATATATATTTATATATTTTTTTTGACTATATATTTATTCAGAAAAAATTCACAAATTGACAATTCACAATGAATTCACAAAAAGTGAATAATACAAATAAATAAATAACCCAGAGTATCCATAATGCAAATATTCTTGAGAGCTTTTTATATCTCCACTTCTGCGTTCAGAGATGCATAAATTACATAATTTTAGCATAACATTGACATTTGCGGAAGCAGTATTTCTAAAGGTCCTCTGACTTAAGGTTTAAAATTGATTTTTTTTCCCCTTAATCTAAAATTAATGGTAACTGTAAATTGCCGGGCAAAAATAATTTCAGAGCTGCTTTTATGTAAAAATCTTCCATCTACTTTGTTCATAAAAGGGGAAAAGGGCAGATACCATCTAACACAAAGATTTACTTTTTGTCAAGGTAACTTTTATGAGTAGAAAATTAAGAATGTTCTGTGATGTTTTTATGAATATCCAATTACTAAATGCGCTCGTAGAGACACAAAACCCAACATGCATTATAAAATGTACTTAATGTGGAATGAAAATCACATCTATGCGACAGTACTGTATGCAATTGCATAATTAATCAACAAAATATTCAATAATCAAAACACATCCACGCATATAAACCATAAAAGCTTAAAGTTGTTCCCTGAAGAAAGTGCCAGATGACAAGTGTAGCAAACACAGTGGTCTGCTCCTCCATACCCCACTGCATTCTGGGCCAGGTTGAGGCTCCACATTTTAGAACCTCAGGCTATTTTCTATTCAAGCACATTTGGCTTTGCAATTTGTGTCCAACCAAAGCAAGCATGATCCAGACGCTGTCATTTCCCTCTTTCTATTAAACACGCTGGAGCAGAAACCGGCGCAGGCTGTCCATGGAGAGATTCTTATTTGAAAATGGTCATGGCTAATGCACATTAAAATTGGTCTGAACATAGGACAATAAATCTTGATACCTTCGCAACAAACACACAGATTCATAACTCATCTTTTCAGGGGAAAAACAACAGTGTGGGGCAAGTAAAGTGATCTGAATTATGAAAGAGAATCAAAAACTGATTGAAAGAGTCAAATAAATGCAAAAGGACCCTTATGGGGCTTTAAATGAAAGAATTAAAGATTGAAATAGAAGGACAGAAAATAAACATGGAGATGTAAGAGCTGACAATAGCAAAGATGTGATGTGGTTCTAATGTCCAAGAGGCCTCAAAATGAAAGGCTCGATCTGTTGCGCCATTTCTAATCAAAATAACCTAGTACTTATATCCCACTAAAGCCCCTCGCTGATACTGTATATTCACCCATACATGCACGCATATACGCACAAGCATCGGCAAGGACAAAAGAACACAGAAAAACATCAACAACTCATGCAAGTAAACTCACAAACGCGCACACGCTTGCAGTGCATCGGTCATGCATTTCACATGTAGAGATATTTGGCTGCTTGCTTACCTCTGCAGATGGGCACTGGGAAGTCCCATACGGCAGCATTGCCTGCATTGGTCAAACAGGTGAGCTGAGGATGTCCGTCCAGAACGTAGCCGGTTACACAGCTGTAGCGGATCTTGTCGCCTACACTGAAGCGTGTCCCGTACAGGATGCCTTTAGGCGGGACGCCAGGGTTCCCACAAGAACTGCTCTGCAATTCTAAAAAGGAAAATATCACTTTTAGCATATGTTATTTATATGCTACCATCCAAACATTTTAAAGAAAGACTATTATACCCACCAAAGCTGCAGTTATTTAATAAAAATACAGTAAACACAGTAATATTGTAATAGTAAAATTGTATGTATCTATAAAGAACAGCATATATTTGAAATATAAATATTTTTTTTAAATAGAAATCCATTATAATATATTTGACTGTCTATTTTTGATTAATTGAATGCATCGTTGCAGAATAAATGTATACATTTTCTCTGCTCAAAACCCCAAACATTTGAACAGTAGTGCAAATATTTTATTTTATCATAAATATATTTTGGCAATCCATTTCTCAGTGTTGAGTCAGACCAGTTATTCATCCTACATTCAAGAATGTAAACAAGTTTTTCCTTGTAATTCATAGTAAACAAAATTATTCTTGGCTCTATTACCATGCCACACTGACAAGCCAAGGGCTACAGGAGCAAACGCGCAACATTTTATCTGCATTATCTTTTTTTATCACCAATTCATGCTTTATGTTCTGGTTGAATCCAAACCAAGGGCAGAGTGGTAGCACTCTGAAATGAACCCATTTAATCATAATAGTGACCGTAAAAAGTTTTAATTTATAAAGCTCTAAAAAACGTACCAACTGATGTTTTAGTGCACTTCCTGCAAATATGGAAAAAAATAAAGGGTCTCAATTAAATATGCACAGTTTCACATGATTAGTGCAAATTGTCACATGACCAAAGCAGTTTATTTCCTGTTTGCACCTTGAGAAGATGATAACTGCATCAAAGCTCCAAAACAAAAGGCTAGTAAGTATGTTAACAAAGATATGATAAAGATTTTTGGTACACATCTTTTGGGTGTCTAGTATTAATATATGCATTCGCATATATTCAGTTTTGGTGAGTGTGGTCATAGAGTGAGTAATCATGTTGATGGTCACAATAGTGACCGGTGGGATAACGGTTAACTTTATTTTACAATATAATCCAATGGCAGTTGCTAGTGAAAATAACAATAAAATGTTGCAATGACAACATATTGCGATAAATAAAAATTTCAAATGTTAGAACAAATTTACAATAATGATGTTGAAATACTCGTAGCATTGATATAAAAATTTGATGCTATATTTTTGAAAAAAGTAGCAATTTTGAAATGCGGTGAGGTTGAGTTTTTTTGTTTTTTATCTCAGTTTTCCCATCAATGTTGCATAAAGTTTTTTATGCATAATAGTAACCATTGAATGTGATCAAACATGAAAATAGCTGAGCTAAGATATATATAGAATTGTATGACTGCATAAATATGTGATTTCAGACAGTACACACATTATCCCACCGGTCATTATTGTGACTGAACATAAAACACAATTTTTAACACACTTTTACAAATAAAACAAATTAAAAATAATTATTGATTATTTCAAAGGGTTACTAATGACACATAATTTGGATAATTTCATGTCTGGGGGAAATTTGGGATTAAATGGGTTAATGTGGCCCAGGGACTAGTTTGGGAATTAAAGAAAGAGCACCGTTGATTGCACTGTTACACACAGCTTGGTGTCAGACATCTTGCTAGTGGGAGGCCAAGAATTCACTGCTGACTTTTAGAAGGTTTAGACAGACATCTTTAACAATAGAGGCCTATTTAAGTTCATGTTGTTTTTTTATAGACCTTAAACTTAGACTGTCTTTTATTTCTGAAGACCCAACAAGCATTGCAAAAGAAAACCAGTAAAACTGCCCACAGCTTAAAATATATAAGGGCATTTTTTTTCCTACTGATTTTATGAATTACTATTGATATTTCCAAGAAAAGTAACAAACAGAGGATCTATTGAGTAAGATTAATTACTTCATTACATTAAACAAAACAGCGAGAACATTAACCACACATAGGAAAACAAAATTACTTACGAAAAGGCTCTGACACAAATACCACATAAAAATACAAAGGTATAAATAAACATTTGCCCAAAAACTATGTTAAGATGCCATCCTTTAGTGACAACAACCACTTTCTAATCCTGTTTACTTGAACAAATACTCATAATAATCTTTTGCAAAAGACCGTTCCATTGTACAATATATTACGCTGTAATATGCCACTTAGCTGTTTTCCCAGAGGCTTTGGTTTTGTTTAGTACTTTTGTAATCATTTATTAAGTAATCACAAATGCTCAGCAAATTATAGATTTCTAACTAAAAGTCTTGCTCGTAATGATCTCTGGAGTATCGAACATGTAAAATATAATCCATAATGTGGCTAGTGTTTCTTAATGACTGACATAAATAACATAAAACGCCAGATCTTAAGGGTGATTGTTGGAGTGTAAATTGCACAAAAAGAAGCAAAAAATATGAGAACATCTCTCAGCATGTTAATTGTGTTGATTATAACCCGCTGATGCCCGATTCAAATTTAGGAAATGAAAGTGTCGGGAACAAGCATCTAACTGCCAACACCAGGTTGAATGTGAAAAAGCGTCACATTGGAAGGATTAAGTAAAAAAGGATAAATGTGATAATTTTGTGTCAGCAGAATAGGCACTCAAAGCCCTTGAGGGCTGTCAATTTTGCCATTTAGAGTGGTGATGGATCACTCGCGTTTGTCATTGAGGCCGACGGGAATATCAATGAAACGAAAATGAGAGATCTGGTACATCAGCGGAAAAGACAACAAAAACCAGCCAACTGTCCATGCCATGATTTGTCATTTTAAGTGAGTGTCTCTGTATTGGTCATCAGACATGAGAAGCCTGTACGGAATATTTTTTTAAAGCATTCCAGGATCCCATATTGAGAGAGAGAGAAAAAAGTTCACAGAGTCTTACAAGGTTAAATTTGTTAAATGAGTTAATGCATTACAAATCATGAACTTACAATGAAAAATATTTTTACAGCATTTATTCATCTTGGTTAAAGGTGGGATATGTATTTTTTCAAAAACTCTTTAGAAAACTGAGTCGGGCATAGTACCAAAACAAACTTGTAGCCAATCAGCAGTAAGGGGCGTGTCTACTCATGATGCAGAGGAGAAAGCTCTCAGTGCACAGGACAGACATTAGCAGAGCCGAGTCACAACAGACTGATAGAGATGGCAGATAAAAAACAAAATAGGAAAACGTCTGCAGAACAAATGAAGGCTTACACCATGTCTATGCCGGAAACGACGGTTGTCGTGCCGCAACAGTTAAAGTCTGTCTACACTGGACGTGACAAAGCAACCATTGAAAATCATTTGAAATTTGTGCCAATACATCATAAATTGAATGTGGCAGCAGTTTACTGTCGGGGATTTGTCGAGCCCTGCCGCATCCAGCATCCAGAATGTATACAGCATCACTGATCAGTGTTGGGGAAAGTTACTTTTAAAAGTATTGCATTACAATATTGCGTTACTCCCTAAAAAAATAACTACTTAGTTACTTTTTACTTTTTATGGAAAGTAATGCGTCACATTACTTTTTAAATATGAGCAGGGCTTGATTGTTTGTTTTTAATACAAGAAGATCTATTTATAGCAAATGTAAAAGCCCTTTCACACCAAAAAGTGTAATGAATAAACCTCAGGCTGAAGAAAAAGTAAATTCACGTCTGTACAGTAGAACGCAGAAAAAGAAGGTTCAACACTCTTCAGCAATAAAAAAACCTACTAAGCACAATTGTTAGTTTATCTAAAGTAATTTTTGCTTATTAGTATGGTTGAACTGGATCATCAAAGGTCAGCAGCAAACACATTGGTTAATAAAATGAGATTAGATATAATATGTGTTGTTTAACATATTTAATTATTGCAGGTTTGCGTCATATTCTGAGTTTGCATTTCACTGTTTTAATTCATTTTGATGAATACTGAATCTTTTTTTTGCGAGTGGGATGAATTAATACACATTCACATTTAGTCTAGATTAGAACTACAGTAAGATCATGTTCACACAGCGCACTGTCAGTCAATAAATGGAAAAAAGTTAACTGCCGTTACTTTTTTGAAAAAGTAACTCAGATATTTTCTAGTAAATTAAAAAGTAATGCGTTACTTTACTAGTTACTTGAAAAAAGTAATATTATTACGTAACTCGCGTTACTTGTAATGCGCTACCCCCAACACTGTCACTGTTTAATGAGTTTTATATTAGTTTGTTGTGCTGCACTGCTCGCATCTGGTGTAGACACGGTGTTACGATAAGGCAAGAAGTAGGACCCATGTAAATATCGGATCAGCGCTGGAGAACTCAAGGAGTGGGAAGGCCCGCGATTGTACGCCGAGGTTGCATTGTTTCTTCTCGATAGGTGAGTAAAATTGGTTTTGGTTTGTTTCACAGAACTAATCGTTGCCTGGGTTGCGTATGTATGTTTGGGGCGGAGCTATCAAAATAGGGGCGAGACCCTTTTTGGGTAGTGGCGTGATTGTTTTGGTGATTTGAACATTGGCTACCAGAAATCACTTACCCCACTCATATACATTGAAAATTAACATAAATGTTCATTTAAAATGTACTAATAAAGTACTACTTAGTAGTACACAAGCAGTGTACTACTTATAATAATAAATTCTACACAAATTGTATAATAACCAAACATTATTGTCCTTAATAATATAATTATAATTATTTTTATATATTAGTGACTGAGATTTGCAAAACATGCCAATAATACTTTAACATCTAATCAAACAACCCACATATTAAAGACAACATAAGACTGAAGGAGCCAGAGTCCAGATTAATGGTGTGGATCTGCGATTCACCCGTCCAAACAGAATGAGCATGAGTGGAAAAATAAAAGGTCCAAACAAGTACTGCCTGCTGGAGCGATGAAACAAACAGCCATGACAGGGAAAAATGGCTGGACCTCAAGCAGCGAACAGGAACATACGATGGCCACAGCCTCCACACAACAAAATACCTCTGTCCAGGACAGAACTACACCATCCCCAGTGGCACAAACGTATTACAGTTATTACTTAGTCCATAATCACATTATAAAAAATGCTTTTTTTATTAAAAAGTAGTCCAAACTGTCTCCCCTGCTTCATATCTGCATAAAGCCTAAGCCATCTGACTGAATTCCAGTATGATTTAGCAAAGGTTACAAATCTTCCAGTAATCTCGCTGATAAGTCCATGTGACACAGACACGCCCCAGGGAGAGTCTGGCCTTCTCCAGGGGTCTGAGATCTCCTCTCAGGAGCAGTGTGAGCTACAGAGTGACAGGGGGATAACATCTAAGCTTGTTAATGCCCTTCACTGGCCCATCACGATCCTCTTTTCAGTTCTCTTAAAGATTTTCTGTAAAAGATCGCCACTGCCCTTCAAACCGCAGCCGCCACTGTCGAATTCAGTGTCAGGTTCACTTAGAAATCGCCTCTAAGGAAACAACACAGAGCCGTCTGGTTTTCCCGTGGAGCTCTCCAACCGATTCGGATAAAACCAGGTCACATATTCAAATTAATGTATCATTCAAGCAATCTCTACAATTCCATATTCATAGAAAGAACGGAACGTTCTCCCGTTCTGAATGGCTAAGAAGCACTCAAAAGGGCTATAATGAGAAAGTGCCGGTATTCTTTCATCTTTTCTAGTGATCTCACAAAGACACCACAGCGCCGGTTCCTTCTCTTCTGTTTTATCAAGAAACTTCCCAAAGATGCAAAGCATAGAAAATGTTAGCAATGACATATTTTGGGGCATCTCTAACAGTAAGTGCATAGTCGTGTAAAATTAAACAGGGCTTGCAAATTTCAAGAAATTCAGCCAAAGCTATACATTTATATTACATTTACATATATGCATTTAGCAGACGCTTTTATCCAAAGCGACTTAAAGTGCATTCAGGCTATATATTTTTTGTCAGTATGTGTGTTCCCTGGGAATTGAACCCACAACCTTTTGCGCTGCTAACGCAATGCTCTACCACTGAGCCATAGGAACACTTTTTTTGTACATTGCAAGGATTTATTATTTGTGGCAGCAATATTCATGCACACAGTCCCTCTGGCGTTTATTTTTTCTTGCAAGTTTGCTTGAACTGCTTAAACACTTTGAGGATTCAACATAGAAAATCTTAACGACTTTGAAAGCAGAAGTTCTTTAGAGAACAGATTTTAAACAAAATTTCAGTAACAGTAAGGGGGGTGGGGGCAATTCACATAATTAAAACCCTGAAATGTAGAAGACGGTGAATCACACTTGGCTTGAATATGTTCCTAGGTTTTACAACAAATTGAGGCAATGCCAGTATCATTTGGTTTGAAGCTTAACTTTACTACACATATCTTAGCTTCAAGACTCAACTTTAGGTTGGGGAATGGGTTTTAAACTGTAGAACTGGCTGGCTTTCTTATCAGCAGACCTCCGTTTGGACTGGCCATTCATCACCATCCCACCGCCTTAGACATGTATCGCTGGGGCTGGACCTTGCAGCTTGGACTCTCGGGTGACAGGGCATTTCCTGCCCTCAATGTTCCATCTTTTGTACCAGCTAATATGTGGTCTATCGATTGCATTTGTAAAAAAGCAGGATGTACTATCGGATGTTTTTTTTGTTGTTGTTGTTCTAAGTGAAATTATATCTATTAATTTTACAGCATCATTGGCATGACAGCATTAAAAAAATGCTGGGTTAAATACAACCAAGTGCTGGACAAATATTAAATGTTTAACCCAACCTTCTGGGCAGTAACCCAACCGCTGGGTCTAAACAACACAATCGCTGGGTTCGTCCATATTTGTATATTTTAGAGTGAAGGTAAAGCCTAAAGCACCCATAGAAAAGATTAAACAATTGTCAGATCAAATAACCCAAAACAATCAGCAATATTAATGTGCTTTTATACAATTACAAGCTTCAAATTTCCTGCATTTTATAACCTTCAAATTTTGCAATTAATTATATTATAAGAGCCTCACTAAAGCCTCAATTTTTACTGCTACTGCTTCTTTTTAGTATTTATACTTTTTAAAGAAAAAAAGGGTACAAAAATGACAAGCAAAATAACAAATTCATGGAAATATACATGAAAACAAGACACGAAAACTGTTCTTAGAGATCACAGTCATAATAAATAATGTCATGTAGATGACAATGGCAGAAGCCCCCTCTGCCTTTTCATCTACATCATATTGGTTATGTAAAAAAAGAAGACAAAAGCTGATATTGTCACAAATCCTGTCCATGCACTCCGGTTACTCACCACCAGAGGTCACTCACTCACCACATGGACTCCTGCACCACACTAACGGTTGCATGTCACCTAAGACTATATTTCCCATAATCCATTGCACTGACGACACACAGCTGATCACGCAGTTGATCACACATCACACAGCCTACATAAACCATGGACTTCCTCTTCCCCTCTGCCAAGTATTGTTTAGCGTTTAGCATTCTCCAAATGTTAGCTACTACCAAGCCTTTCCGTGTTTTGTTTTTGTGTTCAGGCTCCTGTATTGTTCTGCGTTTTTCGCTCTCCGAGTGTTAGCTGCTTTACGGAGCCATTTCTAGTTTCCGTTTCTTATTTTAGTTTCAGTCTAGTCTTTCCGTGTTGCCTTATTGTCTGGTTCCTGACCTTCTGCTTGTTACCTGGATTATCCTTCTGCCTTGCCCTCTGGATATTGTTCGCCGATCGTAGACCACGTCCGTTTACTTGAGTACTCCTCTGCCTTGCCCTCTATATACCTGTTTGCCATTTGTTCGACCATGTCTATCAATAAAAGCTTGCATATGGATCCGCACGCCTCTCGTCTTGTCGGCCCCGTTACAGATGTCACAGATTTGATCATTTTTTATAATTACCCAAGTGTCCTTTAAAGAATTACTCATGAATGCTAAAATTGAGACAGCAATTTTCACAAACAGCCGACTGAAATAAAAAAAGCTGACTGAACTGTCTTCTCCCATTAGCACATGGAGGTTCAGTAGAGAGCCTGACGATATCCCCCAGCCCTTGGTGCAACAAGGTCCAAGAAGACTCAACTTCAGCATGACGACGCCATATGAGAAAAACAAACATCTCATCCCTCCAGTGGAAGAATCTGTCATCCGGCAGCTTAAGATGAGCAGAAAGCAACTTGAAGTTTTCCAGAGGCATATGACCTAAGAGACCCGCCGCTGCCCAATGCATTAGCATCCCAATTTGGTTTCAATACAGCCCAAGACTGGTGCCGAAGGGGCAACTTTATTACAATGTGTTGCGAGTGC
Organism: Ptychobarbus kaznakovi; assembly: GCA_027422405.1. NCBI lineage: Eukaryota > Metazoa > Chordata > Actinopteri > Cypriniformes > Cyprinidae > Ptychobarbus > Ptychobarbus kaznakovi. The sequence goes on from CM049802.1 coordinate 10,594,946, forward strand.
AACCTCGCCTCAATGCTCTCTTGACTCTCAGTCCTGCATGTCGTTCACACAGCTGCTTGGCTGAGATGGGCTGCATCTCCCTCTGACACTATTTTCCCCATATTTGTCCCAAGATAAAAAAATACAGGTGTAGCTCTAAACTAAGCAAACAAAGATGGGAGAGAAAACCAAATGTGAAAAAAGAGGTCTACAGGGTATACTTTCAATCAAACTTTATTATTGAGATGGATGATACAGCAAACTGCGGGGGAAAAATAAATAAATGTTGGGGTCACTTAAAGCCTGACCAAAAACATCAAGGCCTTAGTAAAGTATTGGTATTTTGGACGAAGATGGTTCATATCACCACCTACAACCTAATGTTTTGAAAAAAGGCCAATTCACATACAGATGCACGGCCTGGCAATTGATCATCTCTTGCTGTCATTGGGGACCTCATTTAGAGCAAATGAACCTCACTGAACTAACTTCAATGTTGCCGGCTTGATAAGCGAAGCCATAGGCAATGCGGCATGTCAAAGGTTACGAATAGGAGGGCATAATGGACAGAAATGAAAGCCCATTGTGGTTGATTGTTGGTGTGTGTCAAAACACATTTGTGTCTACACAAGACCCTGGTTAGATTAGAGAGCATGTGTCATACAGCACGCCATCACTCTCATCTATTTCAATACATCATGGCTAAACCAAAGCATTACACACTTTGATCATCTGCCTTGTGAGATCCCAGAAACCAAAGGTAAGACTGCTCTTGTAAATTAATTTGAACAAAAGATGAAAGGGGGGACTGTAGACCATGAATATGTTCATTATTTGCCCCCAACCCCAACTCCCGTCCCTGCAATCCGCTGTCAGTTGTATAGCAATATGCTCAGCGACAGCTTTCATAAACTTTGATGGAAATCTGACCTTGTTAATTTAATGTAATCAGAGGAACCTAAAGATCAACCGCGGCTCGATTGTGTATTGATCGCAGACCTGCTCTGGGAAGGGCTGTGCTCGCAGGTGCGGGCTAATGGAGACAGACTGCTAACTTATGGGTCCCACCATCAGCGGCCCATGTACAGCACAGTGCCATTTCCTTTTATTCTCATCAAAAAGGACTCCAGCTGCCTTTTGATCAGGCCTCGGCAAGGATGCCCTTGCTTACCTCCTCTTACTAATTGAGGGACGCTTTTTGTGCAGGTGTAATTAATTAACTCGGGTTATTCATTATTGTTGGTGATCTGAGAGCGTCGGAACAGCAAACATTTGTATATTTCCTAATTATGAGGATGGTGTATAATTTATGATTAAATTAAATCCTTATCCACAGATTGCATTTGACCCATGCTGAAATGAAAATGTATATGCTGCTCATATTAATGCCATAAATGCTAATCTAGATTCACTGTTTGCATTGTGAAAACGTGGTATTTTGGTCTTTATTAGCCCTGAGCAAATGTGGGTTGATCTGACTACGATTTATCAAATTACCACAACCTTTTAAATATGAAAGCAATAGCTAATGGTGGTTTCAAATATGAAAATAATAATATAAAAATAATTCAACATTAGCATCCCAAAAGAGTCATAAAGACTGCTACTAAGCCGAGGTGGGTGAAAACAGAGACAGCGGGTCTCTGAAATGCAAAAATAGGAGTTTTAAATAAAATTTCTGAAAGAGTGTTAAAAGCTTGACGTTTAAAGTGTTTTTTTTTGTTTTATCTTCCTAGCTATCACTGTTTACTACAACGGCAACCCCTGCTTGTTTCTTTGTTGTTTCCTGTTTGAATTCTCAGCCATTCTCAGAAGGTTTTCTCTCCTTTCAGGTTGGCCACTAAAGCATTCCTTAAATCTTCATGTCAAATAAATTTGACATTAATTTATTCCTAGCAAAGGTATAGATACCAAAAAGGTGTTTTTTTTTTAGCCCATTTGGGCTTTTTCCATCCTAAAAATAATATTATCTAGCAATTGAAATGTCCATTGAGTCCATTTCCTATACAAAGCATATTGAAGAAAAAAGATACTGTATATATCATACAGTATATTATGCACAATATTATTTAAGGTAATTAGTTAAAGTATAAGTTAAACTCAAAAACAGCATTTGATGATTACCAGAAATAATAAAATATACTTGTCATTTTCTGGATTTAAAAAAATATAAATATATAAAATAAAACCAAGATTACATTGAGGTCCTTAAAATGGCAAATGGATTTAAAGAAAAATTGTAAATCTGAAATTCAATTCAAAGTTACAATGAAGACTTTTACAAAAGTCTATTTTAAATAAATGCTTTTAAACTTTCAAATAATCCTGGACAAAAAGGCAAAGATAAGCAGCACAAACATTTTTAAACTGTGCTAAATAGAGATGTTTCTTTAACATCAAATCATGAAATTAGCATTCAGAATAATTTCTGTAAGACCACGTGATACCGAAGAGTAATTGCTGCAAAAAAATGCAGTTTTGCCAACATAAATTACATTTTAATATATTTAAACTGTAATATTATTTATGTGTTTACTGTCATTTTAATCAAATCTGAAATTCTTTCAGAAAAAAAACAAGATAATTTTTATTGGTCTGAAAATCCTTCTTTAGTTAAGATTTTTAGATACTTTGGCTAGAAACAAAACTTCTTTAAAAAAAATAATTTAAGTAACGAATGCATTTTGCAATGAAGTTTGCTTACTGTCAACAAGGCTTACAAAATCTAGACTGATGTGGTTATAGAAAACCTAGTAGAAAAGGAGATCAGCACCATGAACAGCACCCAGACACTCTTAGTGCAAGAAAGCCATTGTTTCTTCAGGATGGCAGATAAACATGATTCCCATTCCTAATCCAACAGCTCTGGGGGTTGAAGGCAAAGGACTGCAGATATCAATGGCAGTTTCTATGAATCAATAAACTAGGGCTTGGCCAAAAATATACATTTACAAAGAAAGAGAAAAGGAATAGGAGAAAAGGGCACTTTATCATCGCCTCTTAGCCTGCATCCCAAGTGAAGCATACTGCTACGTGTCAGAGCCTGAAAGATTGTAATCAAACAATTACTCCAAAGGAACCACCGTGAGAAGGTTCAAATGCCTATTTATTGCCAGGACCACTGATTGCCCCCTCCCCCCTTTTTAGCAGCATGGACTTCTCTTTGATGGTTTATGGCAAATCCCAGTCGATTTAATCAGTATACTGAGAGCCCATCAATGTCATTTGATCCTGCCATCTTAAGATCCGTTTATGTGTTAAAAAGGTTTCAGATTCCCTGTGATTATGTCACAGGGTCCAGGGACCTATATGATGTCAGAGGACAATGGCAGCCAGCATGAGACTAGGTACAAGAGAAGAACATAAGGACAGGCCACGCTGTGGTGCTCAGATAGCAGGAGAGAATGGAAAGTCTCCCAACAGCCCCTGCCTGAAACACAGAGATAGTACTTGTTCTCCTGAGGAGGACATGGACTAAAGGCATGACTGACTCTCTCATTTTGTTGCATGTATAATACATTCTCCATGTCATAAAACAAGAAGATATATTAAGGAGAAGGCGTGGGGAGGCACAGTCGTAAAAAAAAAGGTTTATGCACTGTGGGAACCTGGGGGAGCAGTTGGAGGAAGTTGGAGGCTGGAACAATGCAGACTCTCAGCATATATGAATGCGCACGTATAAACATTTCAGTTTAAAAGGGTGAGAATAACAACTTCCAGTGCATCTGCGATAAAAAAAACGAATAATTATTAAATATTAACTCAAGGCTTTGGATTGTTTAAAAATTATTTAATTTTTCTGCTTACATTTTATTATTATGGTAGTGGTAGCAGTAGTAGTATTAATTACAAGTTTATATATATATATATATATATATATATATATATATATATATATATATAATATTCACTCTGTTTCTACTTATATTATTATTATATAAATGCGTGTGAACAAATATTTTTTAAATACACAAAATGTTTTGTTTTAGAACTTAACTTACATGTGCAGAACATTAATGCAAGGCTCCATTTTTTTCATTTTATTTATTTCTTATTTATTACTATTATTTTTGACCGCTGGACAACAAAACCAGTAATAAGTGTTTTTATACATCATCTGAAAGCTGAATAATAAGCTTTTCATTGATGTATGGTTTGTTAAGATAGGACAGTATTTGGCTGAGATACAAAAATTTGAAAATCGCCTTTAGAATTGTCAAAATGTAGTCCTTAGCAATGCATATTACTAATCAAAAATAAAGTTGATACATTTATGGTTTTGATATATAAACGGTACTATTGCTACAACTATACCCGTGCTACTAATGACTGGTTTTGCGGTCCAGGGTCACATTTAATTGCTTATTATTAATATAAAATACATAATTAAACCTATTTTTTAGAACTTACATGTGTTTCTACTTATATTATTTTTATATAATTGCGTGAACATAAATATTTTAAATGTTTTCTACAAATATACATTTATTTTACTTAACTTACATGTCCTGAACATGAATGTAATACTCAATTTAAAAGTTTCTACTCACAATTAGTTATTACTCATTTTATTATTGATAATCTATCTTATTTCATACACTATATTCAAGTTTTCTGAATAGCTTTAAATAATAACTAACTAAATAAAATGTACTTATACAGAGAGAGACTAGAAAAAAATATCCTGTGCGTTTCATTGAAGAAGCTCATACAGGTTTGGAAAGATGTGAGGGCAAGTAAATAATGACAGTTTCTAATTATCTAGACATACAGATCCTTGCAGCATTGAACCAACCACTGTGAATGTCACCTGATATTATAAATGTTACATACTGACGTGTCCTACATCCGTGTGCATTCTAAACTAACGTGCTACAGAAAAAAAAACATCGTAATGCCAGAAGATATAAAAGAGGAAAGGAGGGATTTTTGCACTTCTTCCTTTCTTTGATCTAGTTCCTGTGCCTTGTGCACACACTGGAGCTGCATGTCAAATCTGGTGGGGAAGCAGGCGGCGTCAGATGGAACCGGAAGAGATGGTTGTAAGCTGTCCCACGAGATACCCGTGCTTTGATAACCCCACAGGAGCAGCGCTGCGTGTGTGTGATGAGAATGTGTCTACTCTCTTTCACCGTATGTAAGTTAAATGATCCATACAAATGGTGTGATTGTGAACATGTGCTTTTGTGTTAGTCCTTAAGTGCACTAAGAGAATGTTTAGTGTTTGCGTGTCTTTCTAACCTAGTTATGGTTTTACTGACAAATTTACTGAAAATACAAAATCCCCAAAATGCAGCTGTATTTGATTAAGCCTCCTTCTGAGGATACTCAAATGAAATTCAGTCTAAGTGAGGAGTTTTTAAACTTTGATGCCAAGGACCCCAAAGTAAGATGATCATAATAAAGACTTTTTTTTTTTCAAAATTAAACCACTGGCTTTCATGTTGTTTCAGTGCAAAAACTGCACTGTAACAATATATTAATTATCAGCTGGAGAAAATTTGTACAGACAGAAAAGTAAATTTTTTTTTTAATGTTGTTGGAAGACGTCTCGTGTTAAATAAGGCTGCATTTATTTGATCAAAAGTACAGTAAAAATAGCAATATAGTGAATTATAATTTAAAAAAACTATTTTCTTTTGCAGGAATATCCTTCAGAAAGATGCGGATTTGGTGCTCAATAGACTTTTTATTATTATTATTATTATTTTCATCAGTTTTGAAAAAAAGTTGTGTGGCCTTATGTGGAAACTGTGATTTTTTTTTGAATGGATTTGTTGCTTATTTCGTTGTTTAAAAAGAGTCACAAAAAAAATCACAATTAAATCGCATGATTTCCATCCAGTCTTAGAAAACTTAATCAAACTATAAAAACGTAATCAAGCTATAAAATTAATTTAGTTAATAATATTTAATGAATACCTTTAACAGGCCTAAAAAAGGCAAGCATCCCCCTTGTGGCCCACTGAGGGTCCCAAACCCAGTTTGAAAATCAGTTTACAAATAACATTTTCATATTCCAGTGCAAAGTAATTTAAAAAAATAATAATATTAAAGTCAGAGAGAGAGCACATACTATCAAAATAAATCATGATGTGCCTTTCATCTAGCTACGTGGACACAAACTCCAACAAACACAACCATATGGGGGAAGTGGCTGGGATCTTCATTACAAAGGCTTTGAATGCATCCTTCTACACCTACTTCGCCACTCTCAAGGTCATTCCCACAGCTGGGCTATCAATCAAAGCAATGCCTCTGCCTCAGCCACTGCAATCCCATTGTCGTGCATGCCCACCACTAAAGTGGATGCTGGCAAGTCTTCTGCGGTGAGTGGCGAGCCGGGGACATCTGAGTGCTACAACCAGAGATTTTAATTTGAATATTTGAGAGAAGTAGAAACATATTAGTTTCATATAGCACAAGGCTTGCATAATCACCTTGTTCAGACTTATGGTAAGTGTGCAGACTAGCAGATTTCTGCATGGCAGCTACTCTGCTTTAATTAATCCTGTCTGACCTGCATCTGCATGCATCCGTAGCCTGGCAATGTCTGCTATGCATTCCAGCACGCTGCACTGAAAATGTCTCTGCTGAAGTCAACAGCATGAAAATAGGAGCTGGGACCCAAACGTATAGTATAGAAGCATCATATCATGAAGCCTGTATTACAAGAAGACCCTGACAAATAAATGTAAAGGCATCAGAGCCAGCAACAGTAAAAGCTGACAGAGAGAAATAGTGATAAAAAAGAGTGACAGTGTTTCCTATACCAGTGGTTCTCAACCTTTTTGACTCGAAGGCCCCTGTTGTCCAACACAATATTTAAAGCCCCCCATCCAGCTATATAGGCTACAGTAATTTTGGGGTTTTCTCTTATGATAAAGCGGCTTGTTTTAATTTTTTTTATTAATAGAAACTGGTTTAAAATGTAATATTTAAACATTATATTTAGTCATTCCTGATATTTTAAGAACTGTATGTTTAAGAACTGTATGTTCACCCTCAATGATTATTGAGGGGGAAAATGTCATATTTCAGTGTCCATCTTGATTGATTGATTGAGTTTAAGTAGCTTCATTTTTAGATTAGAGTAAGATTTAATTGTAATATATTAATTATTATTTATTAATTTCAATTATTTCCATCTGATTAAGAACTACGTCCATTCATTCTATGAATAAATAAATGCATCAAAATCAAATCAAATTCATAGGTAACAAAAAAGCTAATAAAACCAGAGCTGTCAATACATTCAATAATTTATTGTAAATAATTTGTAATTAATGTCATTTTTGTGTTGTAAACATCCAGCGCACATTCAATTCGGTTTGAATAAATAAAAGTTATTTTTTTTTCGTTGTTGTTCGTTCAATTCTGTGATAATTACTACAGTAATAAAAATACTAAAGTAATCTATCTATACACATATTTGCAAGTAAAAAACAACAACAAGTAATTAAGAGGATTTTGTTGTTGTCTTCTCAAAATGTTAAAATGTTTATATAAAATGTTATTTCATACTTCTTGAGCTTTGAAGGTCCCACCATATGAGTACAAATTAATGTACTTTTGTTAAAAATCTAAATATGATGTTTTAAAAAATACACAATTAAATAATAATCTCAACTTCAGGGAATGTGCTTTAAAAAGAAATGTGTACTGCAGTCGATTTTTAGTACTGGTATACCACAGAGACCAAGCCTGCATGTGCACAAAATCTTTGAATGGATTCTGTCGAGGAACAATAACATGCTGCCACCACAATGGCTGACAAAGCCTCTCTGTGGGTTTAGAAAAACATACGGCATAACACCACACTAATGACAGACAGAGACACACATACATACACCAACCACATTCAGACTATGACTGATTGGGATTCTCATCACAGTCCTCCCGAGAGTTAGGACAGATGTTAAACTGACACAGACTCACAACATATGCAGCCCTGTGGCGCAGCTCTGCATGGGGCCTCACAGCAGCGCTCTTACTGTTCTAAACCAAACTAAATAAAGCTCTTCGATTATTAACTGCAAACCACTGCTATCATACTTTGATGACATCTTTAGGTAATGCGGATAAGAAAGGATAATTTTTTAAGTAATGCGGATAAGATAGGAAAGATAGGATTATTATCTGACAGTTATCAGATAATCTCATATTATTCAGACTGGCCATATTATGGCAACCAGCCAAGGAACAATGATGTGTAAAAACAGGTACTTTGCAGAGTTTTGAAAGCACTTTATGGGTACGCTTGAGATTAATTTACTTTTTTGTACCAGTATGATGTTCCATATATTGAAGAATGTATTAACTTTTTGGACCATAATGGCTGTCAGAAATTATTTCAAACCACTATAACCAGTGGTTTAAGTGCTTGGGAGTGATCAACTCATGTATTTATCCGAACAAAGATTTGGGCTTTTTGAGTTGGCATGTTGCATTCTAAAAGTAGAACGAGAATCATTATGGCAGAGCAACTCTTTCACTCATATTCTCCCATGATAAAAAAAAGAGGCATCATCGGTGTGCTCAAGGCATGTCATCTTTTGTGTTATTTATTATATCATGCAGGAGCCGGCAACCCCTCAGCTTTGTAATTGTTATTAATTGTGTGGCAATGCTACGGGTTTTTTTTTTTTTTTTTTTGCAATGCGTCTGCACAACAAGAAGCCTGTACTCCGCCAAGTTCCCCAACAAGGTCATCCTTCCAATCCATTGCATTAACAGTGGGTGCCAAGCAGCCTGCAAATGGAACAGAACTCTTTGAAGTCACTTCTTCAAAGCGACACCCAAAACATCACATATCACCTCAAACATATATTAGACCTTTTTTTTTTACTACCACCACTACACCATCATTTAACGGGATAATTCACATAAAAAAATATATTCTGTCATCATTTACTCACTCTCCTGTCAGCCAAACAATGTATGACACAAAATATGAGATTTTGTAGAATCTGTTTTTTTTGCCCTCACAATGAATAAGGATAGTGACTTTCAAGATTCAAAAAGGACACAAAAACCATAAACAAATAAAAAAGCCTGAATTTAATACTATAGTTATCTATCTATCTATCTATCTATCTATCACGCCAGCTCCTCGACAGCACCTTCCAGTTCCGGCTCCTCGACAGCGTCCTCCAGAGCCTGCTCCTCGACAGCGCCCTCCAGAGTCCGCACCTCGACAGCGCCCCCAAGTGCTCGCCCTGCCAGAGCGCCCCCCTAGTGCCCGCGCCTCCAGAGCGCACCCAAGTGCCCTACTTCCCCCAAGGAAAAAAATTTCGGGGGGTAGTAGGGCTCCAGCCATAGAGGCCGGGGCGGGGGCAGGGGCCCTCGGAGGTGGATCCGACGTAGCCGGCCGAGTCCCCGAATCAGCCATGAGCAAGTTTACCCCAAAATAAAAATTGTCCTCATTTGCTCACCTTTATGTTGTTCTAAAAACCCTTATGACTCTGATTTCAAAATGATCCGAGTCCCCGGATCAGCCATGGCCGCCCGAGCTCCCTGCTCCGCTGTGGGTCCCAGAATGGGTGCCACCCTGGCCTCCTGTCCTGTCTCTGTGTCCCTTGTGTCTCCTCTGGTGAACTATCCCTTTAATTCACACAAACCTATCATATTGCTTTGGCAACTAGGTAGGAATACAATAGTATGAGGTTTTGCATCCTTTTTTGCATTTTTAACGGCCTTCTGCTCACATTCCTTCATCACTTTTACTTTTCTATAAAATCTGAAAGTTATATGGCTTGGAACAACATTAATAAATAAATAAAAACAGAAATAAAAATATTTTGGGGCTGAACTATTCCTTTAAGAGAGCCAAGCCAAATCCAGCACAAGCATACGCACACAGCTCTAACTCCCTCCCAGCGATTAAAATGTCAGAGCAGAGGCAAAGCCAAGCTGCTGCAGGAATTTTAAAACTACACTGTCTTCCATTTTTAAGACCTGATCTAAGGGGATGGAGAGAGTCTATGAACACTTGGCGCAAACTCTTTGATGCATCTGCACTGAAATAATCTCATGTGAATGTGACACATTTATTTTAGAAAACTTCAGCCGAGGCCCCACAGAACTTGCAGTCGAGGCTCTCAGAGTATAATCCACAGCTTAATCTGGAGAGTGCTGTTGAACGCGGGACGAGCAGCAGTGGATGGAAAATGACTTGTGTACACTGTGCACTGCAGATTCTTTTCCCTGCTGCCGAGATAATAGGGGGAGAGTAGTCAGGATTCAAGAGGTGAATCGTGTGGGAAGTTGCAGTATATCATGCCAGATCTTGCCAGGATGGTAATGAGTATCAGATTTTTTTTTATAACTTGTCCAGCGGTCAAGCATTTTCTACAGCACAAATCATGTAAGCTGACTGGAGCAGAACCAGCTGGCATACTTTAGTTTACAGTACAAAAAAATAAAAAATATTGTTAATACTACTACTACTACTAATAATAATAATAAATTGTGATCTTGCAATATATTGCAATTTTGTATAGACATTATATACATATGGGTGTTACATATAATAGTACCGTATAATATAGTTGCATCAATAAAATCATTGTGATTTTATAATAATAACAACAGCAATAATAATACTAATATAAAACATACAAAATATATAACCTAAATAAAACATACAAAAATAATATAGAGTACATTGTAATACAAATTAAGATAAACTTTAATCATTATCTCAGAATTACAACTACTGTCAAAATGCATAGCACTCGAGGGTTATTTATTTATTACTGTCAAAATACATAGCACTCGAGGGTTATTTATTTATTACTGTCAAAATACATAGCACTCGAGGGTTATTTATTCATTTTATGTTAATTTAATATCCCTCTCATTACAAGCCTGGGTTAGAAAGGTCACGGAAACTACAAGGCTAGTCAAGAAGTTTTGATAATGCTAATAGCTGAATTAGTCTGTCACAATAACAAAGTGACTCTGTCTAATTACAACACATCAGGTGGGCTGGGAGTTTGAGACCTCCTAGAGACTTCATAGGGAAATGCACAGTGTTTTGTTTACCAGTTTAAAAAACTAGTTGCCCCCCTTCCCCCTACCGAATGTGTGTTTCATCTATATAGATGAATATAAGTGAAATGAGTATAAGTGAAAAAAAGATGTGACTTTACTAGTAAGCATGGGTATGTGTATATAAATTGTTGTTTTTTGCACATTTTAATAAGTTTGTAATAACACTAAAGCATTCATCTGTGACAGCATCCAAAAAAACTTTTTTTTTTTTTTACTATTTCTATATAAAGTACATATACACTCACCGGGCACTTTATTAGGTACACCTGATCAATTGCTTGGTAACAAAAATTGCTAATCAGCCAATCACATGGCAGAAACGCAATGCACTTAGGCATCTAGATGTGGTGAAGACGACTAGCTGAAGTTCAAACTGAGCATCAGAATGGTGAAGAAAAGGGATTTAAGTGGAATGGTTGTTGGTGCCAGATGGGTTGGCCTGAGTATTGTGTATCTACTGGGATTTTCAAACACAACCATCTCTAGGGTTTACAGAGAATGGTACGAAAAAGAGAAAATATCCAGTGAGCGGCAGTTGTGTGGATGAAAATGCCTTTTTGATGTCAGTAGTCAGAGGAGAATGGGCAGACTGGTTAGAGATTATAGAAAGGCAATAGTAACTCAAATAACCAGTCATTACAACGAAGGTATACAGAATAGCATCTCTGACTGTACAACACGTCGAACCCTGAAGAAGATGGGCTATAGCAGCAGAAGACCACACCGGGTGCCACTCAGCATAGCGTAATTTTGGAGATTATCCCCTGGACACAAAATGCGTATACTCTTCTGTATCAGCCGGGCCACAAGGGTGCGTTGTTTGCGTTAAAATCAGAGCGTAAATCGACGAAGAAGACGCATCACTGTGTCGAGGCTGATATAGAAGACTGTACGCATTTTGTGTCCAGGGGATAATCTCTAAAATAGCGCTACCCTGACTCAGAGGAAACGTTATGGTGCCTAAATGTTGAATAAAGTTGTTATTTTTGTTTTATTTCCATACAAAACGTATTCTCGTCGCTTCATAATGTTACGATTTAACCACTGATGGCAGATGGAGTATCCTGGCGATGCTTTTGATATTTTCTGGACCTTGAGAGTGTAATTTACTTGGCAGTCAATGGGACAGTCACACAAGCCTCCCGGTTCTCAACCAAAGTATCTTAAATTGTGTTCCGAAGACGAACGAAGCTTTTACGGGTTTGGAACGACATGGGGGTAAGTGCAAAATAAAAAAAAATATCATTTTGGGGTGGTATACCTTTAAGACTCAAGACATTCTCAACGGAGCGACGAATCGATGAGTCACTATGGAAATGGGCGCTAAGAAATATCGCGCCATACTGCTTCTTCTTTTGTTCAATGGTTGTCTACATGCTTAGGGCATATCGCCCCTAATGGATGGTTGTGCAATCATTTTTTTTCTCTTTAATATTTAATCCTTGAGAACACAATTTATAATTTTGATGCTAATCATATATTAAGTCATATCAGATATGCATTTTTATTATAGAAATACATTATAGAAAATGCCGATCCATGTGTGAGATGTTGATATAAAATGTATTAAATATATATAATATAATAATAAATTAAACATTATATTGTCATGGTGTTTTTTAATTTATACAGATAACGGTTATATATGCCAATAAAATAAATGAAATAACCATATTAGAATAATATATTACCTTATTTATTACATATATTAGCGCTTAGGCTATTGTCACAGTTTGTCTCTCCGTGTCTTGTGTTTCCCCTCCTCTCGTGCCCATATATGGTTAGTTCCTGTTCCTGTCCTCATTTGTGTTCATCAGTTCCCAGCCCTGTGTCTTTAGTTAATTAGTCCCCAGCCCTGTGTTATCAATTACCTAGTTTAGTTTCCCCTTTAAGAGCCCTGTGTTTCCCTGCCTCTGTGTCGAGTCTTAACGTCATTTCCATGTGTGTACATGTCTCCAGCGATCTCTGTTATCTCCGTGTTGAATAAAGTATCCTGAACGAAGCTCCTCGTCTCCGTGTTCCTGGCTCCCCCGTACACCGTGACAGAAGACTCGACCTATACAAAACCTCTTTCACGGAGATGGAGCGCCGCGTCCGCCCGCGGCTCAGATTGGTTCCCCGCAAGGATAGTTCGGGGATCCTCAGCCTGCTGCCGCCCGCGGGGAAAATGGTTCCGCCGCTCCCGAGAGATTCCCCCGAGAGATTGCGCTGCCAGAGCGCCCCCGAGAGATTGCGCTGCCAGAGCGCCCCAGAGACGCTGCGCTTCCAGAGCGCCCTCCAGTGCCGGCTCCTCGCCAGCGTCCTCCAGAGCCCCTGCTGGTGCCGTCCAGCTCTCCAGAGCCCCTGCTGGTTCCGTCCAGCTCTCCAGAGCCCCTGCTGGTTCCGTCCAGCTCTCCAGAGCCCCTGCTGGTTCCGTCCAGCTCTCCAGAGCCCCTGCTGGTTCCGTCCAGCTCTCCAGAGCCCGCTCCTCGCCAGCGCACCCCAGAGCCCGCTCCTCGCCAGCGCACCCCAGAGCCCGCGCCTGCCGAGCGCCCTCAAGTGCCCGCGCCTGCCGAGCGCCCCCGAGACGCTGCGCTTCCAGAGCGCCCTCCAGTGCCGGCTCCTCGCCAGCGTCCTCCAGTGCTGGTCCCGTCCAGCTCTCCAGAAGCTGGCTTCCGTCCAGCTCTCCAGAGCCCCTGCTGGTTCCGTCCAGCTCTCCAGAGCCCCAAGAGTCCGCGCTTCCCGAGCGCACCCAAGAGTCCATGCCTCCAGTGCGGCCCCAAGCGCCCGATGGAGCCCCTACTTTCCCCAAGGAAATTTTGGGAGGGGGTAGTAGGGCTCCAGCCGAAGAGACCGAGGTGGGGGCTGGGGCCGCGGTCACGGAGGCGGTCCCACCAGGGCCTCCCAAGCTCCGTGACCCGCCATGGCCTCCTGAGTCCCCCGACCCGCCATGGCCTCCTGAGTCCCCCGACCCGCCATGGCCTCCTGAGTCCCCCGACCCGCCATGGCCTCCTGAGTCCCCCGACCCGCCATGGCCTCCTGAATCTCCCGACCAGCCATGGCTCCCAGAATGGGCGCCGCCCTGGAGGCCTTCTGTCCTGTCCTGTCTCCGTGTCCCGTGAGGCCTCCAGAGCGCCCACCCCCCCTCCCCGTTGGATGGTGTACGGTGCGGGACGCACCGTTCGGGAGGGGGGAGTAATGTCACAGTTTGTCTCTCCGTGTCTTGTGTTTCCCCTCCTCTCGTGCCCATATATGGTTAGTTCCTGTTCCTGTCCTCATTTGTGTTCATCAGTTCCCAGCCCTGTGTCTTTAGTTAATTAGTCCCCAGCCCTGTGTTATCAATTACCTAGTTTAGTTTCCCCTTTAAGAGCCCTGTGTTTCCCTGCCTCTGTGTCGAGTCTTAACGTCATTTCCATGTGTGTACATGTCTCCAGCGATCTCTGTTATCTCTGTGTTAAATAAAGTATCCTGAACGAAGCTCCTCGTCTCCGTGTTCCTGGCTCCCCCGTACACCGTGACAGCTATATTACATAATCTAATATTATATAATGTTGTACGCTACCTGTAATGCCCACTGGAGGCTCATCAGTAGATCACGCTTGCGCTGATAGTGCTGAAGTGAAATAACCCTGGAACATAACCTGCTCCGGAGTAGGTTATCTTCAGAGAGCAATTTACTATGGTTACTTACATACCCTGAAAGTAACCTCTGATTTTGGAACCGAAAGCGGAGGTTATCCACTCGCTTATCCTCAAAAATACACATCATGTCACATAACCTGCTTTCTGGAATACACCCCAGAACCTAACAAATCAAAACAGAAAAAAATAAAACAAAACAAAACCTAACCAAACCAAACAAACACAAAACTAAACAGAACCTAAGCAAACAAATCAAAACAGAAAAACACAGAACAGAACACCAAAATAAATAAATACAAATAATAATCATTTTTTTAACTTGTTTTCCATTCTAAATAAACTTTGTAGTTTTTAGTTTACATATCTAAATTCACCAACAAAACAACATCAAGTCATCTTTTACATTAAAATATTAAACACAATTGTATAACCTCAGACATCAGGTAAATAAAAAAAAGCAGCCAATTAAAGTGCAATTTGTAAAATGCAGCAGATTTCAATTTCTAAGTGACAGACGTTAATCCTGATATCCCAAGTATATCAGATTGGCTGGCTTCTGTCATGTTTATTTGCCAAAATCCTAGTCACTTTTGACTAGATTAAGTATCTCGTCACGTAGCGTGTCAGTTTTTTGGAGGTCAAATGATTCTCTTAACCACCCGGTAAACTGCAACATGCAGCTCTTCAAATTGGCGAAGTCAGACAAGTAAAGATTTTCAATTGAACTGTGCTTCTCATTTTGTGCCCTGAGGGTAAACGATCTTTATATGGATGGCAGCAATTAGCATGCACATGTTTAATTAATTCTGTAAGAAGCTTTTGTGTCTGCATAACACCTCAAATATGAAGGACTGAGATGATCTTTGTCTGAAATCTCAAGGACTTGAGTCACAAAGGATTTGAACTTGTCTAAAAGTGGCAGTTGTACAGTCGGTCACACACGGATCTACTGAAAGACACATTCTCTGATACTCAAGAGACAACAATGTTTGTAGTAATCTTCGAAAATGAATATGCTGCTGGCATGTTTGAGATGTAAACATGTTGGTAGCAATTATCTATAAACACTCACTGGCAACTTTATTAGATACACCTTGCGAGTTGTACCCTCTTTTGCCTTCAGAACTGCCTTAATTCTTCATGGCTTAGATTCAACAAGGTGTTGGAAACATTACTTTTGGATTTTGGTCCATATTGACATAATAGCATCACAAAGTTGCTGCAGATTTGTCGGCTGCACATCCATGATACAAATCTCCCGTTCCACCACATCCCAAAGGTGCTCTATTGGATTGAGATCTGGTGACTGTGGAAGCCATATGAGTAAAGTGAACTCATTGTCATGTTCAAGAAACCAGTCTGAGATGATTTGAGCTTTGTGACATGGTGCATTATCCTGCTGGAAGTAGCCATCAGAAGATGAGTACACTGTAGTCTTAAAGGGATGGACATGGTCAGCAACAATACTCAGGTAGGCTGTGGTGTTTAAACGATGGTCAATTGGTAGTAAGGGGCCCAAAGTGTGCCAAGAAATTATCCCACACACAATTACACCACCACCAGCCTGAACCATTGAGAAAAGGAAGGACAGATCCATGCTTTCATGTTCTTTAAGCAAAATTCTGACCCTACCATCTGAATGTCGCAGCAGAAATTGAGACCCATCAGACCAGGCAACGTTTTTCCAATCTTCTATTTTCCTATTTTGGTGAGCCTGTGCGAATTGTAGCCTCCATTTCCAGTTCT
This sequence comes from Ptychobarbus kaznakovi, assembly GCA_027422405.1. Classification (NCBI taxonomy): domain Eukaryota; kingdom Metazoa; phylum Chordata; class Actinopteri; order Cypriniformes; family Cyprinidae; genus Ptychobarbus; species Ptychobarbus kaznakovi. The sequence continues at coordinate 10,611,347 of CM049802.1, forward strand.
TAGCTGACAGGAGCGGCACCCGGTGTGGTCTTCTGCTGCTGTAGCCCATCTGCTTCAGGGTTCAAAGTGTTGTGCGTTCAGAGATGGTATTCCGCATACCTTGGTTGTAACGAGTGGTTATTTGAGTTACTATTGCCCTTCTATCATCTCTATCCAGTCTGCCCATTCTCCTCTGACATCAACAAGGCATTTTCATCCACACAACTGCCTCTCACTGGATATTTTCTCTTTTTTGGACCATTCTCTGTAAACCCTAGAGATGGTTGTGCATAGAAATCCCAGTAGATCAGCAGTTTTTGAAATACTCAGACCAACCCGTCTGGCACCAACAACCATTCCACGTTCAAAGTCACTCAAATACCCTTTCTTCCCCATTCTGATGCTCGATTTGAACTTCAGCAAGTCGTCTTCGCCACATCTAGATGCCTAAATGCATTGAGTTGCTGCCATGTGATTGGCTGATTAGAAATTTGTGTTACCAAGCAATTGAATAGGTGTACCTAATAAAGTTGCCGGTGAGTGTATAATCTATGCAATTATTATGTCTGTCCTATAAACCTACAGTTCTTAATTACATTTTGTTTCTTCTTCAGGCCAAATTCACTTCAAGCATTTAGTTGTAGATGACTTCAGCATCTGCTACAGTGCTAATTGCCTGTGTAAATAAATACGTTTTTTTTTCAATATTTTCCAGCAATTAATGAGCTCATCTGTAATTACAAATGTGAAAGATGAGATTTACATGACACCAGCATTGTCATTTTGTCTTAGTTTCAGCCCAGACATCACAAAATTGAGTTTGGAAATGACAAAGGTGCAGTCAATAAGACAAGAAGTTAGCTATTAAAATTAGAACATGGCATTTTAATGGACAAGATTACGTGGTGTTCTTTAAAATGGGAAGCAGACTAATTGATTAGAAGCCAATAACTCTTCAGAAACCATTGATCTGAAAATAAACGAGGCTGCTTTGATAGTTTTTCTTATTCTTTTCCTCTTCTTCTTCCTTCTAAAATACCGTTTAAGACATACCTCAGCAGACGCTCAGATGAGAGACTTGATTATTGACAGGATTGGTCTTTACCCACGCTCAAAGATTAGATGCTCTTTATCACCTGCGGATTGAATTAAAAGTAAACAACCGGTCCTTTGTGCTGTGGAGCTGTACGAGATGGATGCTCCCAGTCCCACCTGCTGTCTGAGTTTGCCGGTCTCAGACACGGCAGATTTATATTTTCAGTGCGAGACAAAATAAAGGGATCATCAAGGATAGAGTAAATAACGTTTAGTGCTTGAGTGGTGCTGTTGGGATTGATCTCAAGATCGTTTCATCCATCTTAATCAACCAATCAAGCTCTGGCTGGTTAGAATGGCCCCGTTGGCCCCTGCTGGTAGATGTCGTAACTACACACATCAAATTGTCTAGTCTGGATGAATAATCAAATGGTTTTCAAACCTTTACGAAAACATATAATGACATCTATAATTTCACATGAAAAATGATAAAGCTATTTGTCTTTAATGTTCACTTCTTACAGTACTAGCAACATTTAAACAGAAAATATAACACTTAAATATCTTAAGTTAACACTGACAACATTAAAAGTTTGGGGTATACTAAATTATAATTCATTCCAATATGGAAAAGTTGAATTTTACGCAGTCATTACTCCAGTCTTTAGTGTCACATGATCCTTCATAAATCAAATCATTCCAATATAAAATGTCCTATTATTATCAATGTTGTAGACGGTTGTGCCGATTAATATTTTTTGTGGAAACTATGATCCTTTGATAGAAAGAATGATAGTCTAAAGACAATATTTAATATTTAAATAAAAGTATTAATTTCAAGTACCGTACATGGTATTGGTATTATAAATAAAATAACTGTATTTATTTATAAATAAATGCACACCTTTAACAAAAAATTGCAAATCCCCAACCTCCCCCCCATCCAAAACTAAAATGAAACGCATTCTATATCATGACTGACATATATGCAACGATGCAGCCGTCTAGCCACAATAAGAACTGATATCAACCTATCATTCACAATCCTACGCTTTAATAATGTCATCATATCTCCAGAAATACCCATAACCATTGTCAGTCATCATCAGAGCAATACCACATGCCCAAATAATCCATTCCTCTAAACACATTAGCTGCAGATGGTGGGTTACACTCGGGGTTATTGAACATCTTCTGATTAATTCACTGTTAATTATGATAAAGTATGAGAGACAGTCTGTTGTCACTCAAAATAAAGTGACAGGAGACTGAAGAGGTCAGCAGAAGCACTCATAATAAAGCAGCAACTCCCCCATTACCGCTGGAAAATGATATTCACAAATAAGCTTGAAGTTAGACGCCAGTATACATTAATACAATTAATTTAAACCTGAAAATATGCTTGAAGGAGGCATGCATGTTAGGCCAGGGTGGAGAGTAGGTAGCGAGGATATTAAATATTCCAGGCAAACAGGAAAGCATCAAATTGAAAAGGAAACACAATCTGGAGAGAAAAAGCAATGACTTCCTGGGACCTTTGGCAATGGCACAGATCTTCCCGATTAAGTGAATGTGCTCACAAACATCTGTACATTCATTACATGTTGTGCAGAGAAAATAAAAATCCTACTTCACCCTATATTGAATAGATTAAATTTAGAAGGGTGGGGAAGAATCACTCGAGGCTTTTGCTTTAAACTGTCTGTGTCCTGTTTCACTACTTGTCAGCACTATGCAATAATCTCATGACACCCTCATGAAAACGAAGACTTATGTAAAATAAATCAGTCAGCATTTTCTGTATTCCTGGGGTCAGAAGTCTGCTCACTCGTTTATATGGGCAGTTTTTGGGATGTATAGCATACTGTGATCGTTTCTATAGAACACAATCAGACCCACTTAATTGGGAGGGAGCAAAATTAAATATGGTGAGCTAAAAAACAAACAAACAAACCACACAATTCTACCACATACAGTACATATTAGTTAAGGATAGATAGATAAATAGTTTAATGAATGAATTGTTTGTCATTACCTAGATTTCTAAACTACTAGAGTAAAAGGACTGAGATTCATCCCACTAAATCAAAACTTTTGAATAAGTTCAGCAAAAGGATTAATTCAGTGACATTTCTGTCAAAATTAGTACAAAATTAAGTACACAATTATTTGTTCCAATTTAGCAGACTTCAACTATCATTAAATAAATATATTGAAAATAAAATCCACCTGTATGATGCGACGGCTGCCACAGTACAACGGCGCCAGTGTACTCACCACACACCAGCTACAGGTGGAGAGGAGAGAGTCATAGAGCCAATAAATTGGAAGGGGATTATTAGGAGGCCATGATTGAATCTAACAGCCTTACTGGTGAAGAGGTTTTTCAACAACATACAATGAAAATGCTGTCATGAATGAAGAGACATAAACCTTAGGGCCGCAGGGAATGCAAAACACTTGCTCAAATATCTCTTTCAGTTGAGAATACATTCTTAATAAAGCTAGCGAGCACCATTCATAATAAAGCACACTTTAATATTCATACTATATATACACTGAAGGAAAACCTCTACGTTCAGAAGGTCTCCGAGGTCATTTAGATGTACAAGAGGTTCTCCTTTAGGAGCGAAGCAGTGAAGTACAGTGATTTGGTAGAGCTCAAGAGACCTTCTCGAGGTTACTCACAACATGAGAACAAGTTCAATCAAGTTCAAGTTGAGCTTTATTGTCATTCCGCTACATGTGGGGACATACATGAATGTCGTACCTCATGGGTCCACGGTGCTACATAAATACCATAAATACAGACATAAATACAGACATGCAACAATGATGTAAAACACTATAAACTATACACAACTAACCTACTGACAGGGAACTGCAAACTATACAAACTATGCGAATGCTTCACATAAATACTGTACATGCAGAGAGAAACATTGTGAGTCAAGCAGCTTTCAGTGCATGAGCATGTAAACATACATATATTTCTTTTGTGGGATTGTGTTAGCATAGGAAAAGTGTCTAGTGCACAGAGGAGAGTGTGCTGCTACAGGTGGTTTGTAAAGCACTCATTAGCACACTTGAATTGCACAAAAAAGTTCACATTTTTCTATCTGATAGGGCTCTCATGGGGGAAAAACTGTTGAGCAGTCTGGTATGATACCGTCTTCCTGATGGTAGGAGCTGGAAGAGACTGTGGGAGGGGTGGGTGGGGTCCTTCATGATGCTGTTGGTTTTGCTGGAGCTCGTGCAAGGAAAATGTCCAGGATGGATGGGAGAGGGGCACCGATGAAGTTCACTGTCTCTTACGGTCAGCAGCACTGCAGTTTACCAGACAGTGATGCAGCTGGTGTCAATGGTGCCCCTGTAGAATGTGGTGAGGATGGGTGGAGGGAGACTTGCTCTCAGCCGGCGGAGAAAGTGTAGACGCTGTTGTGCCTTCTTGGAGAGTGACATGGTGTTGGTGGACCAGGTGAGATCCTCACAAGTGCACCCCCAGGAAGACTCTCCCCACACAGTGATCAGTTGGTCAACAGAGCTACTGAAGAGTCTTCTCCACCAGATTGTTAACGCCACACCTCGCCAGCTGTGAGGTTGCCAGACTCAGCGTATTATATATTCAGCAGCGTTACCTGAGCACGCAGCCTTGTGGGGCTGCTCATGGTACAACAATATCTCCAGGCATGTGTTTACAAGAGCAGGAGTAGAACTGCTGACTTCCTCTCACAGAAGCTAGTTTCCCAGGTGACAGAGTAGTGTCTTTGAAATCAACATGTTCTACACCCACACCACCCTTAGATAACTGTCTATTTGTCATGGTCTGAAGAAAAGGAAACATTCAGGAAAAATTTGTAAGTTATATTAGCTGTTTGTGCATGTTTTTCTCCTTCCGTAATCTGTTTTTAAATGTATTCAACATTTCTCATTTGAATACAAGGGGTAGAAGGAGATACCTGGAGAGAATCATGCAATCGATGGTGGTCCATGGTGCAAGAAGACTAGAATATCTGGATCCATTTTTTTGTGTGCAGCAGAATAAAAGAGTGATTGGAAACTAATCCCAAAACATACTTTAACGAGTCGACAGGAACTGCTCATTAAATTCCAGGGTAGCTAAAATAATGATGCAACATGTAAAAATATTCAAATCTTAGTGCTGGAGAGGAATAACAACAACAACATTGTACATGTAATCCCAAAATTAAAATGACCAATGAGATGACAAAGGACATTTTACTAAAAAAGAGAAAGAAACTCCAAAGTTTTAGAACTCCAAACTTCCTCCTCCTCCTCCTCCTCCTCCGGAACAGTGCAACAATGTTAACATATAAATAAAAGTACAGTAATATTAAAGTCCTCTGAAATAATTGTTACTGCAGTCAATAAATGAAACGCAAGATTACTGGCAGTTACGTTTGTATTAAAACGAGTCAAATTAGCATCAGTATCATGAACAAATGACTAACCCTGGCCACATGGTTGCTTATTTTAAAATAATTCAAATTCATTAACAGTACACTCTAAAAAATGCTGGGTTGTTTCAACCCAACTTTGGGTCAAATATGGACTAAAAAATAATCTCTATGAATTGTTTGGAAGACTGCCTTCCAAAAGCATTCTTTTGCCAATTTTAACTCAGACAGATGAGGAAATGGGGACAGAGAGGTCGAGTGGGACTGTACACAACACAAGTGAACATTGAGTTTTTAGCTGAAGCCAGTGCTACTGCTAGTAATATAAAATTACATAAATGAGCTGGATCCAGTGATCTTAAAGGGGGCTATTTTACAAAGAGTGTACTAGGACTTGGTGATTTTGGATTTGTGCAAACAGACATTATTATAAGTTATGACACTTAAGTTGTTTCCAATGAAACCAGACAGGCTGGTGTAACATGTTGACAAGCTTTTTAGCTGAAGCCAGTGCTACTGCTAGTAATATAAAATTGTCATACTTTTGGCTCTGTATGCCACCAGAATAGAATTCAAATTAAACAATCAAGATGAAATTGAAATGCAGACTTTAAGCTTTAACTCAAGGGGTTGAACACAAAATAATATAATATGCTTAGGAATTACAACCATTTTTATACACAGTCTCCCCATCTCCAGGGCTCAAATGTAATTGTACAAATAAATAATCATAAATACAATTTTAATTTTAATATTTTGTGGAGAATCCTTTGCAGGCAATGACTGCCTTAAGTCTGGAACAGACTTTAGGTTTCAGCGCCATAGAGAAACATTGGAAGATCCGAAGCTCTCATTGGTTTTATGGGGTTTATGCTTCAAAAATGGAAAAACTATGTTCCTGGGGTATTTGTAACACTGATTCCAGGTATCCTGAGAGGATAGGCAATATAATTTATTTTATTACATTTCCTGAATCCAGACAAAACAGAGCAAAATGTCCCTAACTATCCAACCCCAATCCAAATGAAGACAAAAATATTCATTTTCTGGTTGTCATACACTCATTAAGTTACAATTTTCATCTGCTCAAGCCGAACGTTAATGTTATATTGTGCTTTAGCAAGGTATCTCTGGCTAAAACTATCTAACTTTAAAGTTAGTGAGTTCATGCTAACATACAAACCTAAATGAAGGACTGATCGCATCTTGTACAGTGTAGGGCAAAAACACATAAATGAAGCGGTCAACATTTTAATGCCTCTCCATATTAAACTGGTTAAATGTACATTAATTTAATCGTACCCTGCGATACACGAACAGTGTTGATCCTGCATGTTGTCATCCGCGATTGTGATGACCGACCGTAATATGAAACTTCTCCCGCTTGCATTGAGATCTGTAAACCCTCACTTTGAGTTACGCATCGTATTTATTTGTAAATATTTTTATAAATCCCTGCATGGAATATTTAATTCCCATTTGGTGGCCTTCTGTGTCCAAAAACATCATGGGACAAGGTTTTCACACTGCAGCTGTCATTGTAAGACAGTGAGCAACTGTGTTTGTTTGTCTGAGGGAGCAACAGCAACTAAGGGGGGCGGGGTTTACCGATAGGTCAATTGAGCTGAGATAAGGCGATTGACTTGGCCATTGCATAATAATCCACTTTTTTACCTTCAAAAACTCCTGGGTTGCTTTTGCTGTATGTGTTGGGTCATTGTCCACTTGTACTAAAGCGCCATCCAATCAACTACTGTCATTCTGGTACAGGTTGATCTTAATTTCAGCCATCCAATGAATGCTTTTGCAGAAGTGGTCTGGATTTTTTTTTATATTTATTTATTTATTTTTTAGATGTTTTTGGCAAAGTCTAATCTGGCCTTGCTTGCACCTTGTGGTGAACCCTTTGTATTTGCTCTTGTGAAGTCTTGATTGTAGACATTGACATGCCTACCTCCTGGAGAGTGTTCTTCTCCTGGCTGGATGTTGTGAAAGGCTTTTTCTTTACCATAGAGGATCATCCACCACTTTTGTCCTCCGTGGACGTCATGGCCTTTTAATGTTGCTGAGCTGACCAGTACTTTTCTTTTTTTTATGTACCAAACTGTTGATTTGGCCACACCTAATGTTCCTGCTGTCTCTGATGGATTTGTCAATTGTTTGTTTCACCTGCATGGAGAGCTCCTTTGACCTCGTTGATGTGGGTTCACAGCAACAGCTTCCAAATGCAAAGGGCACACTTAGAATCAACTCCAGACCTTTTACTTGCTTAAGTGATGCAGAAATAACAAAGGAATAGCCCATACCTGTCCATGAAATGGCTTTTGAGTCAACTGTCCAATTACTTATGGTCCCTTGAAAAAGGGGGGAGGTACACATTAAAAAGATGTAATTCCTTAACCTTTCCTCCAATTTTAAAGCTCAGCGTGTGAATTTTAAGCCCATATTAATTATATAACTGTAATAGAAAAAGTTTCGGTCAACAGCTAAAAAAAACGTAATATATTTAACTTCTGCCAACATTTGGGCAAATCTGTATATTGTCTGAGGGCTGGCTTCCTCTGAGGTCCTCTGAGGGGTTGGCGTAATCTCTTCTCAGGTGTTTGGCTGACTTGACCATGACTTTGAGAGAATCAAGTATTAAACTCTCTTTTTAGAGTTGCATTCAAAAATATTTTAAAGTACTGTATATCTATATGTAGATTCCTAGAAAAAATATATACCTTTATAAATTTAATAAAGTGCATGTCTGATGCTATTAACGACACCATAAATTGATGTTTCTCAAAAATAAATACAATTAAATACTTTCAGAAATTTCAATGAAGATGTGTTTTACATGAACTAGCCAGGAAATTAACTGAAACAAGTTTTAAATCCCTTTTTAATTAAGCCAAATTTGACTACTTATGTTCTATAAAAATTACATTTCCTTAAGCTGTGTAGAGAGATTATTAAAGCCCACAGCTTTCTGACAAAAGAAGTTTGACGCTGCAGTAGTGAGACACTTTCCCTGCACAGTTTGATCCAAAAAAATGAATCTAAAGGAAGGGGAGGCAACCAGGCTGAGACACTGAAACAACACAGTAAATGATGCTTCAGGCTGACGCAGCCTACTTCAAGTGACTCAGATCAGACAATGAAAGACACGCAGAGTGGTTCTGCTACACATGAACAAGACCACACTCATCCATCTCCCTCCTACCACCTCACTCCCAAAGCTAATATGTGTAGTGAACGTATTTCCTCCCATTCATCCAGCCGCCAAATGCTCTGATAAGAAAAGCAGTTAAAACCCAACTCTGCTATACATAAATCTTATAAGCATATAATGATGATTGCATATAAATTTACGTTCACAAAGCAAAGTCTGTTAATTTTATTAATTTGCATTTAAATAAATAAAAAAGTCCTTAGCCTGTACGTCTTAAATAAGACAAGGAGACTCTAAAGCACAGCCAAGCAACTGGAAAAAAAACAAGACTAATGCACTAAAGAGACAGACGTTATGTACCCTTTACTATCCATTAATTAACATGCAAAATGAATAAAATAACAGGTGATATAATGCTCTGTGCCATCTTCCTGGAATTTGATGCAAGTGTCCAAAAGATGAAAAATAAACACATTTTAGCCATGTCAGGGTTGTGGATGAAGGGATGAGGCGAGGACTCACTGATGCAGGAGAATGGGTCTTTACTGGAAAAATAAACAAAACAAACTAAAACTACACTGTAGGTGAAAAGCAGGACAGCTGGCAAGGCTTGGCAGGACAAGACAAGGCAAGGAAGGCAGGGCAGGAACATTCTACAACGAACTGGCACAGGACTTTTTGTAGAATTTGCGGCAGACTAAACGCAACATCGGCATATTGCTGCCCTCCTCAGGTCATCTGGATACTCCACTTAACACTTAGATCCTTGTGTAAAGTCCAGTCATATACAGAAAATTGATAAATACTTTCGCTGACTTTTAAATCTTAGAATAGATTTTATACAAGCATTCGTGACTCCACATTACAATAACTCTGAAAACATGCGACGTCTTGCTGCACGATGAATGACACACTCCATTATTACATAGCTCACAGTTTCTTCCAGTCCACATCTACATCTCCCATCTGGATGTTTTCAAATCCTTGCTAACCCAAAATTCAACACACAATGACCCAACCTTAATCTAGTTAAAACAATACAATCCTTTCTTTCTAACTTTATTGTACTAGAATGCCCTACTTTTGGCTGAACAGAATAGTAATGTCTGCCTTTATATCCTTCATTCCATTCATTTTGTCACAATTTTACTGTTCCTTCTTGGATAATACTTTTACACTCAACTCTACCTTACAAAACTTCCAACTCTATTTCACTACTATTTACAGCCTTTCTTGCCATTTCATCTGCCTCCTCAATTCCCTGAACACCCACATGAGCCCGCACCCAAATAAATCCCACTATATTCCCCATTCTCTTTACTCAATTCAATGTTACTAATAATTCTACTAATAAGTCTGACATAGCTTAACTTTTCCTTCCCTTTAATGCCAATAAAGCTGCAGTTGAGTCTGAACAAATTACTCTTTACCCCGGACCATTTTCCTCCACCCACTCCAAGGCCAATGAAATAGCCCGAGGAATACTTATTCCTATTGCTGCTTTTCTACAACTTGAATTCATTGAACCATCTGTAAATAATTGGATATATTCTGACCAATTTCTCTTCAAATTATTAAAAACCATATCCACAGGACTACCTTCAACTTTCTTTATTAGATCAAAAATACTGAGGTCTACTTTTGGAACTGTCAGTAACCATGGAGGTACTGGAGGCCAAATAACTACTGGTGCAATCTTAATATCATTCACTCCTGTTTCCTGAGCTCTCTTACCTAATTAATTTTCCTACTCTCTATTTTACTTCCATCCCTTCTCTGAAATTTCCAGTGTTCTTCTAATAAAATCCCAGCAGGGTTAGAACAATTATAACTCTGTAACTTAGTCCAATGATACAGAGAAAGTTTGTTTCATCGCAGCTCTAACGTAGTCTCACCCATTTCAATTAACAAAGCATTAAGTGGAGTAGTACTCATTGCTCCTCCACATATTCTTAATGCTTTTGCTTTTACTACTCCCAATTTCTTTAAAACAGATTCTGATGCTAATTTATATATCATGCATCCATAATCAATATTAGCCCTAATAATTCCCCAATAAATCATAATTAAACAATCTCTACTTGCACTCCAATCAGTTCTAACTAAACACCTCAAAGTATTGATTACTTTCTTACACTTTTTCACAGTTGTATCTATGTGTACTTTCCAACTCATTCTTTCCTCAAACCAAACTCCTAAAAACTTAAATGATTTATCTCTTTCTATAGGACTAATTTTAAATATTTAAACTGTTATTTAAAGTTTTTTTCCTTAAACCAAACACAACATATTTCGATTTTGAGTCTGAATTTCTAAAACCCCACTCATCTGCCCATGCCTCTACTTTATTAATTCTGGCACAGGACTGCAAACACAAGGAGAATATAAAGGGAGCAAATGAGGAGGGTAACGAGGAAAGACAGGTGGGGCAAATTAACCAATAATCAGGAAACAAGATGGGTGGGGTCAAGACAAATTGACAGGAGAGCACATGGCACACAGAAAACTAAGACAAAGCCATGTGCTCACACAAAACAAAAACACAAACACATGGCCAGCAAAACAAATCACCAGCCATGTGCAAACCAGGACACGAACACACAGCTAATGAGAAAACTCATAAGCCACGTGTTCACACAAGACATGACAACATGAAAGCACGCAGCCAATGAAATATACAAGCTGCGTGCCACACAGCACAAGACATAACATGAATGCATGCAGCCGATAAAAACACAAACTGCGTGCACCACAAGGACAGGAGAGTGCACGGCCGAGCGAACTCGAGACCGCACGCTCACACAACAAAACAGAACATGGAGCGCGAGTGTCCAAATCCCGACACGAACCGAAACTCAAGACATGAGTGCCGGGATCCAAACACCACGCTCTAACACGAAACAAGGCATGTAGATGAGAGAGCGCATGGCTCGAGCACACTCGAAGCTGCGCACTATCATAAAAACAGGACATGACGGGAGTGTCAGGGCTCTGTCACAAAAGCCATGAATGACACCAGACCGAAGTGACAGAACCCTGACAAGCCAAAGCCTCCAGACAGTAATTTGATGAAGTTTAATGGAGAGGGATGAGGTCTGTAATAAGAGACCACGTCTTCATTGAGGTTTAATAAATATAATTATGATTGGCACAGATTGCAGGGTAGCCTTTAACTCGCCAAGTAGAGCGGCTCTTAATTAATGCAGCAGATTTCATCTGATATGCGCAATAAATGACAATATAGTGTAACAAGACATGGCACAACACAGAATGGACTGGAATCCTTACCTTCATAATAGATTTTAAAGCCGTGTGCGCTCACGGCGAAGTCACTGGTGAGTCTCAAGGAGAATACAGACCCAGTGCTTGTGACAGGAGGTGGGATTTGGAAACCCGTTAACCTAAAGAGACCAAAGAGAAGAAAAATAAGCATAATTTAGAAAATAAAGATCTTATACACATATCATTTTATAACATGTTTAGAAGATTTCAGCACTCACTGTATGCATGGTGTTCATTTTGTGATTTTTGTGATATTGAAACACAACTGTTGATTTCTTGAGATATAATAAATTAATATTCTTTATTCAGCAAGGATACATAAAATTATAAAAAAATGACAGTAAAGACATTTATAATGTTCCAAACTATTTATATTTCAAACGAATGCTGTTCTTTTGAACGTTCTATATATCAAAGGATCCTGCAGGGGGGGGGGGGGGTCCACAAAACATATCAAGCACAACTTTTTCAACCTTGATAATTTGTTGTATTGTATAAAACTTGATGTATTTGTTTTGTAACAAAGGTTGGAGTCAACCCTGGCTATAATCATTTATTTATTTTTGTCATGTGGTACAAGGCTTCAATTCCCCACCCCCAGTGACACAGATCTAACATAAGGCAATAGGCAGATTATTTAAAAAAAATGACAACATGGCTGAAATATAGAAAACATAGAATGAAACTAATTTGATGTGGCAATGTTTTGTTCAATCTGAACCTGTCTTCTCAGAATGCTCATATTATTGCACATTATTTCTTGACATGATTTTTTGATGAACTGGCTTTCTTCACTCCTTTATTTAAGCTCCAGAATTATCCCCAATGCTCATGTGTGCATGCAAGGAAGTCATTTCGTAAAACCACTCCTTGGGGCCATCCAGACATCACCAACATTATAAGCCACCAGCATGCTACAGAACATATATTTAGAGGCATTGACGAAACACTCTGCATAAGGAAATCGTGTGTTAGCGGAGCTGCTGGTTATCTTCATTTAGAAAATAGATTAGGTCAGCAACACATGTTAGGATGTGGAGAGGTTTTTAAAAGTGTGTGTGGATATTTGCTAAAAAATGTGTGCGTCAGCTAATGTGCGTCACATGGAAATAATTTATTTTGTTTATGCTCATGAACTCACAGTGAGACTGAAATATTTATGCATGGCTATGAATAATATCCTTAGGACACTGCAGTTTTGTTTTAATAATATTAACCTTTAAACTTGTCATAAACTTCAAAGACTGTTAGAGAATAGATTAAAATACCTATGTTCCTAAACCGTAAGTAAATTCACACACAACCTAGTTGCTTCTTAAAAAAAGAATAATCTCTTTCTTCCATAAAATGTTTAGCCAACCATATTAAAAGGGTGAAAAACAAACAAAACATAGTAAAAGGCTTGGAATAAAGCATTTTCCTTTTATGGGAAAGGAAATATTGAGTCTAATGATTTAACATTTTTGACACAGCCAATCAGAAGATTTGAAGTGTAAATCACAGCTGTTTAATTTTAGATTTAAATTGAATAAACCTCTTTTATTACTTGGTGCTGTACATACAATGATTATGTAATAAAAAAAAAAAAAAAAAAAAAAACTTTTATACGAATTCTAAGTACTGTGCATCTCCACCAAACTGCCGAAAGTGAGGCATTAAATACTAAGTAATTCACCATCTTGTGCTCTCTTGGCAAAGTCTCCCTGAATAAAGCCAACACTCTACTATTGTTGGAATAAATGCATATATTACCATATACCATATCATTATTCTTGCTGGACAAAGGAAATCATTTGTATTTGTGAGGCTGGGTGGCACAGAATCTCCCAGTACTGCCTTAATGTATGTGTATGGATACATTCATGCTTTGGAGGACTTCACAGGACATTCTTCCATCTTCAGTGAGACTCCAAATCAGTTTGTTTGCACTTCATATCACAGTACAATGTTATAGATCTTCTGTTATAGTCTTGGGGGTGAGTTAAAGCATGCATACAAACTGCTACTAGCATATCAGACACTGCGGGGCCAGGTTTTAAAGGTTGTTGGAGATCAGTGGCGCTTGAGTTCTTTAAAAGGAACAGCAGCTCCGTTCAGGGTCCATCCATCCCCAAGGGCTTCGCTAACTGCTTTTTTGGACTACTGCGCAAGTTGGAACACATCTATCTCCTCACTCTGCCCACAGCCAAAACAGTCGGGAGCCTCCACTCTCTGCTGCTCGTTAGATGATCACCGGGGCTTAAATCGCTTGGACATTCTGCTTTTGGCCTGAGAACATGCAGCAAACTCCTCTGTCTTCAAGCTCCCAGCCACCATTCAGCTCGTGCTGCACACTTTAAAAGGCACCATACTGACAGGGTCAAAAACCAGCCTGTCATACGAGTTAGGATTAAAAGGATGGTTTAACCGAAAACTGAACACAGAAAATAAAAGATCCTTGTGTAGGCAATAGTGTTCCAGCATCAAACCTTTGACCTCAAGTGTTTCATAAAATGTTCAAAGGCAATACAGGGAAGGCAAAGACTTAAGTACTGTTTGGATGGGATTTCAACATTTACAGAACATCTGAGTTAACATGGGACTTCAGCAGTGACTTGATATACTGGTTCAGGCAAGATTGGAAACTCTGTGGTTTTTAGTTGATTGTCTGAATATGGACAGAATTAAGATCAAAGCTTATGCTGCTACTGTACGATATAAGCGCATGTCAAAAAGTATTTTCAGAAGGAATTTGAATTTTGGATTAATTCCAGCTTTTAAGCTCACATATTTGGCTTCAGACAGGAATTTGTATCACATAACCCCGATGTTCCTCAAAATAATACAGTATTTAATTCAGCTGTAAAGGTTCGTAGGACAAAAAACACCAATGTTTCAACATTTTCTAAAACGTTTTTTGATGTCTACACGTATTTGTCTTGGAGGAAAATTCACTATCCTAAATTATTCATGAATGTAATGGCTTTCTCATTTTGAATGGAGAGGGCTGTCTATATTTCATTTTTCTTTCTTATGTCAAATGAGTGCTTCCAACATGGTGGAAAATTAACAAGATCCTGTTTTACCATGAGAGAAAAAAAAACACTTTGATCCACTGCTAGAAGAACACAAAGCATTTCAACAAAGATGCCATTACACCCCTGCCTCTAATGTTGCTTTATTCCTAATGTGCATTTCCCCTCCTTTTAATCCGGTAATTACATTTTGCCAAATATGCTCGTTCACACTCATACTCATTTATTTCTATGATGAGATTTTTCTGTTTCTGTCTCTCTGTCAGTCTCTCTCTTCCTTTTCTTTCTGTCTGTCTGTCTCATTAAACACTTAAAGAGTGTAAAGCTTTCTTACACTACCCGGGGAGGAATAAATAAAAACACTCAGCATTGCCACAGAGTGCAGTGGGGAATCGTGAAAAAATTAGGTGTCTTTACTGCTTAGGGTATTATTGGAGGGTTTGATCTGCTCCAGTAGCATCTGTTTCAGGGTATTCATTATATACAGTCAGAATGGGAGCTTATGAGCCATACAATCTTATGAGCCAATACAAATCATTTGTTATTCAATTGTAAATGAAAATTCAGAATCTTTTCTTATTTGATTGTTTTAAGTACTTTCCTTAATGACGGAGATGTAAAGATATTAAACGAAGTCCGACCACAAAGCATTACTTGATTAAAGTCAATTGATTTTTTTTTCCTCATTAAAATTACCTCGGGTGTTTTCTTTTACTGTAATGAGTCTGTATTTTTGTAACTGTGGTCCTGTGTGATTTCACAGGGAAGGTGATCTATATCATTTTGAGACTTCCTCTATGATGCTACACAATATTTGATTGTTCAACCTTCATCTTAGCTGATAAATGACATGGTTACATATGATCACATCAACCACCACCTGAGATGGATGGCTGCCACAGGAAACGCGCCAGTGCGCTCACCACACACCAGCTACAGGTGGAGCGAAGAGAGAGTCATAGAGCCAATCAAGTGGATGGGGATTATTAGAAGTAAAGATTGATAAGGGCCAGTGAGGGGAATTTGACCAGGACACCGGGTTACACCCCTACTTTTTACGAGAAGTGCCATGGGATTTTTAAACAGGGTTATAAAAGACAGTGCTTTTTGACAGTATACTGTCCCTCTCTCTGTGTACGTTGCTCACCTGTGGGACTCAAAACGACCAGTCAAAACTCGTTCAAATTAAAACTTGATGAAGATGGAGATGTCAGTGAGACAATTAATTTCTCTCATTACTGGAGAACTAGAATAAATATACCCACACAGGATATTCATAAATTTTTGGAAGAAGCTTACTTGTAATGTCAGATGATTGAGATTTTGAAATGTGTGGGTTGTTTTAAAAATAGGTTAAGGGACACCACTGGTGTCATGTAGCATTATCCATTGATCAACATTATAGAATGATTTGTGTATAGGTTTATAGATCACTTGTTTTCAGTTTTACCCTTCAATGTTGGATGTCTGTATTTTTGATAGCACTGTGGTCGGCAGAACCTGTTGAGGTAAAACATGACGTTTCATTCCACTGTATGTACCCACATGTAGCAGAATGACAATAAAGCTCAAGAAACTTGACTTGATCTATATCATTTTGAGACTTCTACAAAGGCTATTATTAATAATGCCTTTTTCACATTCTTATCACTAACATGTCTCAAGTCTCACTATGTAATAGAGAACATTACAAAACTAAAAATACACAATGATTTCTGTGAGATATTAATTGAGTCTAAAATAACGTCAATTATATAATTAATCATCATCCGCCAACCTCAAAAAGTCAATTTAATGCCACTGATAGCTGAAACATTACTGATAAATGACTGATATTAATTAATCTTAATTAGCGTGTATTCATATATGAAGCATTGCTGCAAATTATTGTGTATTGAATCATACACGAGATTGTACATTCATCCAAATGCGTTCTTTACAATCATGTGATTTTGGGTCTAATAATTTTCTTCGAATGAAGAATCATTGGAAAAAAGAATTGATAATTTTGCAGAATCGGAATCGATAAAATTCTAACGATACCCAACCCAAGTTGTGATGCAAGCGAGAAGGTGATAGTAAAGTTTCTCAGTTCAGTTAAGCATTGTCTGGCCTCCATTTATTACAGATTGTGTGAGTCTATTTATATTACAAGGACATTATTTCCAAGAACATAATTTATATTCTAGATATACACATGGCAATGGGAATAAAAAAGCAACATATAACAGTGAGTTTTTGATGACTGACCATACATTTACTTTTACCTTTTGACATGTTATACATCCCATCATATGGGACATTACTAATACATCTAAATATTGGTGAAGGGGGGCTCAGAGTTCAGGGAAGCTTTCAGCCAAATGAAAAAATGATATCATGGTTCCTCAAAAAATATGTAATGCGTCTCATGGGGAAAACAGTCCATAACTCTTCATTTGTCAAGATGGCTCTTGCAGATAGTCATTCATAACTTTGGCTCACTTCTCTCAAAGGTCTGTGGCATATTGGAAGGCAATGGACTGAAGTTAAGAATTTATTCAATTGCCACAATTGTGAAAGTCAATAAAAGTAACATGGGACGTTTCTTTGTAAGCAATTCTGTGTTTCTATAGATGAGAAAAACTCAAACTGGCAGCCGTAGAAAAAGATACGAACCACGATAACTATGCAATTTGGGAGTCTATAAAGAATGTTTCCTCCAAAATGCAATTTTTGAACATTGCTTGATGTATTAAAATGCTGTAGCAAAGGGAAAATGGAACAGCTTTAAGAAACTGACTTTCCAGAAAAATAGATCTGTCTTAACACTATTAAAGCTTCACAAGTTCACTCCACGGATGATGAATATTAGCATCCCAGTCATATTTACTCAAATTTCCGCTGCTTAAAGAATGTTATATCTAATATTAGCTCAATTCAGTCCATTGGCAATTATTTTTTTATCTGTTATCCATGAATACATGTTGTAGTTTAAAATGACCTCAAACAATGTGCAAATTCCCCAAATAAATTAAAAAGTACAATAAGCCATGAGAGACTGAGTTTTACAGTGAATCCATCACAACTGACGACATTTCGAAAGTTGGATGTTACATCTATGACCTATTTCAACATGAAAGTTACTGTAAACTCGTTTGTAAAATTACATTTGTTAACATTATTTAACAACATTAGCTTACATGAACTGTAAAATGACTACTCTACAATATGATACAATTACATGAATTATTATGACATTATCACAATATTAAGTTGACACCCTCAAGTAAGTTAACTCTAAATCCTCTATTTTAGTTGATCAGCTTAATTTCCTTTCCATTGTGTAAAAATCAAGCTACAATTAAAGTTTAAATGCCTGAACATATTTCTTCTATTAACAAATACTTCCTTACACTTCAAGACATGTTCATTCTTTAAGTTTCAGTTGAGCTCAAAAGGTTCTGCATAACAAGAACGACCCGCTCCAGTCAAGTTAAGAACCACTGCTTCAGATTTTAACTTTAAAACAGTTTCACATCAGTAGAGTAATTAAATGAGGGTGAGACAAGCGTGTGGGCGAGCAATGCCTCGAGAGATTCATTCCCAATATCTGTGACCATTCAGCGAATCAAACACTGTATATACTACGCCTGTAAACAAATCGCAAAGTTGTGTGGCAAAATACGGCGGGCCATAGCATGCCCCAGCTGCTAATGCTGCAGCTCACTACCCCAGATTAAAACCCTTCTGTTCCTTCTATATCTGCCCAGCCAGACATACTACTCACACAGGCATACATCTCATCAAAATCCACATTCCATCAGCACACTCTAAAAAAATATGGTTCTTTAAAGGTTCTTTACATGCAGTAATGGTTTTATTTAGAATCATAGCATTCTGAAGAACCCATTTATGCTGAAATGGTTCTTTGTTAGAGTTTAGGGTTCTTTGTTCCCGCCCTTTTGTTTTTCAAATCTGTAACTGTCAAAACACTTAATTACTGATTTTCTGGAGTTCAGTGATCAACTACACAGACTTTCAACACACTCTCAACAGGTAAATTATTTCATTCTTAAATTTAAATACAAATTTAACTTTAAAATTGTAACAGGTTTCCAAAGAAACATGTTCGTATCTTTTTTGTTTTGTTTTTGGTCACATATAGCCTGTGTGCAGCTTTGCTAAGCTTTGGGAACTTCTCTCCTCTTCTCCACTAAGTAAGTAAAATAGACAATTAATTTATAATTCATATTGTTAGACTTTTTAAATTATTACTCGGGTCTATGTATAAACATACCCAGTCACAAAAAATATTACAACTATCCCATAACTTTTTATCACTTTTTTATTTTACGATTGTGAAGGGCTCCACATACTGTACATCTTTATGTATTTATTCATGTTTATTGTCAATTGCCATGTATTAATGTATTCAGCTAATAACTGTTGTTATGAGCACTGACAATTTTGCTTGTCAATAAAGACATACTTAATTCACACAACATGCTGCTGTTGTGGTTATTGTTGTTGCCGAGGCTACACTCTAAGATGCATCATTACTGATTTTCTGTCGCTCATCCAACTATACAGACTGTCAAGACTCTCAACAGGTACATAATTTCTTTCTTAAAATATCTATAAATTATAACTTTCAAATGCTAATTGTTTTTCTATGTCTTTTCTCTTTTTAGTTTAAGAGAACATGTACATGTGCCATTCAGTTAAGGATACTCTCCTCTTATTCACTAAGTAAGTAACAAAGATATTGAATTTATTATTCATTTTGTTAGATATTTTTATTACTAGGGTTTATGCATAAACATACCCAGCTATCCCATGACTTTATATTACTTTAACATTTTGAGGTGCTCACATACTACTTTTGGCCTTCATAAACAATTGTTTTCACATAAACAAATGAAAGGAGACACATTGTATATCTAAACTCAATTGTGCTTTCAGATGCTACAAGCTCATCATCTGCAGAGAGAAACCATTCAGTCACACCAAATTACAGATAATGATTAACTTAAAGTTATCATAGAGGATTGTGAAGATATTTTACTGGAGCTTGGTCTTCAATACACCTTTTTTAGTTCTATTTTGTTTACATTTTTTAAGCATTTATTTCTGTTCAATGTCCATTGTCATTCATTAATGTATTATATTAATAAATGTTGTTAGAACACTGTCATTCTTGCTAAAATTTCACGTCATTAAAAAAATAAAATTGACACGTTGTTGTTGATTTTATGTAAAACCCTAATAGACACTTATATTATAAGATATTACAAGTATATTATAATATATAAGATAGGTAAAATAGATTATAAGACCAGGCAGATAGAGGGGCAAAAACCAATATTAATAAATAATCTATGCAAATAATACTAATATTAATGATATTAACATACTAATATTAAAGAAAAACTATTATTAAAAAGGTTATTTATAACACCAATGAGGTCCTATATAGCGTTTTCAATGCATGGTTCTGTATGGAACCCTATAAAAAAGGTTCTATTTAGCACTAAAAAGGGTTCTGCTATTGTTACAAGCTGAAGAACCCTTTTCTGGTACTGTTTAGAATCATTTTTTAAGAGTGCACCATACTCTCCCTCAGTGGGAGGAAATTGCCTGCATTCCACCCCAGTTCCCCGTCTCCCCCCCATCCCCCCAGCCAAAAAGCAATCTGCCGCTGAGGACAGTTCCAGTCTCCCACTCAAGCAGACCCTGCTATTTATATGGAACCTTCTGTTCACTAACATGGACACGGATGCACTTGTCTGGCTAATGAGCTTGGGATTTTATGAGGCAAGCATAGTGGTGTACAACAGAAGAGTGGGTTTCGCCTTTGGCTGAAATACATTTTGTTCCGCTACCTTTTTCATTTGTTAAAGAACTTAATCTTTATGTACGCAAACACTTTTTTACTGGGGATTCTTAATTATTACGGGAACAGCCTACTTAGAAATGATTCTCATGTCATTCCAAATGACAATTTCTGACTTTGAATACATATATGAACTAACTGACAGTTTGAGATTAAGATTTTGGTTAGTTCCTTACACAAAGTTAAGATATGGCATAATAAGGTTACACTTTATTGATGGTGCCCTTTCGATATTATAAGCTGACATGAAGCTGCAAAGTTACAGTAGAATGTCAGTTGAGGGACTATCAAAATAAAATGTTAGCTGATAATAAGCATAAAGTCTAATACTCTAATGAATGGTCATTGACATATTGTTGCAAAGTTACTTGTAGTCAGAATGTATAACAGGGATCATTAAAATAAATTTGGGAGACTTAGGCTATAGTATATGATTCGTATTTCATATAAACTATTTTTATGGTGCCCCCCCCCCCTTCCCCTTACCAAATGCTATCACTACTAAAAGAGCTATATTTACCAATTTAGGGGTCATACTAAAATGTCATACTCAGTCACTTAATATATCAGAAGAAATTAATATATCATTGGAAAAAGAATCAATAAACCAATGTAAAGAAAAAAAAAGTTACAAAGTGGAATAGTAATAAAAAACCTATCCCTGTAAAGCTTCTTCAAAACAGTATCGTATAAAGTGCTAAAAAAATAAATAAATGTGACTTGACTTTAATTTATTCCCCAATAAAAATAACAGCTCATAAGAAATTATTGAAAATACAATCTGTAATAACATAGAAACCTTAAAGTTTACTTACTTCAAATTATTTGGCAACATTACACTTGTTAACCACAATTTAATTTTATATTTCATTATTTCTATTATTATTGGTTGTAAGGTTTTCTTTGATGAAGAATGATTATGAATTGAATTATTAGAACAATAAAATCCATGCTAAAACAATTATTTGTGCATATGTGGGTTACGCTTTCATAACTGTAAAATAAACTTATATATTTTTTTAAATAAACATAATTTTAGCAATTCTTCCAGACACCATTTAACAATTTGACCATTCATATGAACATCTCTTCTTTCCACATGCCTGCAGAGTGCTAACAAATATCGTTGAAATACAATAACGATAAAAAATGTAAATAGAGATGTACAACCCGAAAACTATATTTTTTTCAGATGTTTGTCACAAAAGTAACATTTTAAACATCTTTCATATCTCTGAAAATTTTGTGAACACAAAAACATTTTCCAAAATGTTGACTACAGACTAAGTTTTATATAGACATCTGTATTAGTGGTTACTAAACTATAACATGAAAATAAGGTTACATGTGAAAACATCAAGCAGCTGCTGGGAACAGTGTAAGGTGATTTTGCAGAGCATGTAAACATACATTTTTCAGTTTTACTCAACAGGTGGTTGTAACAGGCCCCACTCACCTTTGTGTAGCACACTTTGAATTGCACAAAATATCACTGAGCCACCTATTTTCCTCTTTCTCTACATCTATGAGGCCGTTCAATTTTTATCTTTCTGACATAGTACGTTCCACAAACTGCCCCTTAATAGTATTCCTTCTGAGAGATGAATAATACATCTCTCAGCTCAGGGTGTGTACCAGCTGTTTTTAAACATGCCATTGTTCAACCGCTTCTAAAAAAAAAAAAGAATAATTTGGATTCTTCAATTTTGTCTATATTTAGATCTATTTCTAAACTCCCCTTTTTATCGAAAATCTTGGAGAGAGTTGTTTTTAATCAACTTAAATCATTTCTAGACAAATTTAGTATTTTTGAAAAATTTCAGAAATTGCATTTCAGAAATTGCAGAAATTGCATCCCCGTCACAGTACAGAAACTGCTCTTTTAAGAGTTTCTAATGATCTTCTTTTAGCTGTGGACTCTGGCAACTCTGCTGTTTTAGTCCTTTTGGACTTGACTGTGGCCTTTGATATGGTTAGCCACTCGATTCTCTTGTCTAGACTTGAAAAGTGTGTCAGTAGTAATGGGCATAGCCCTTAAATGGTTTCAATCATATTTGACAGACAAAAGTTTTTCTGTTCACCGTGGTGAATTTTCTTCATCTGCTGCCCCACTTTCTTGTGGCGTCCCCAAGGGTCCATATTGGGCCCTATGTTGTTTTCTTTGTATATGCTGCCTTTGGGGTTATATTTTTAGAAAACACAATATTTCTTTCCTTTGTTATGCGGATGATGTACACATTTATTTGCCTGTCAAAACAAATGACAAAGCTTAATTTCTGTCATTACTTAATTGCCGGAGAGATTTTAAAACATGGCTGGATCAGAACTTTCTTTGTCTTAATGAAAATAAGACTGAGATTGTTGTGTTTGGTTGTCCTGGGGATCTAAGTGCTTGTGCAGATGCACTTGGTAATTTAGGATTGTATGTTCGTCCATTTACCAGGAATCTCGCTGTGATTTTCGACAGTGCTTTTAAATGTGAAAAACAGATTAGTTCTGTTGTAAAAGCCAGTTTTTTTCAACTGCGACTGTTGGCTAAAGTCAAGCCCTACCTGCCGCGTAAGGAGTTTGAAAGTGTAATTCATGCTTTTACAACGTCAAGAGTAGACTACTGTAACTCTTTATATGTTGGTTTGGATAAGTAATCTCTTCAGCGCTTACTGTTAGTCCAGAATATAGCAGCTCGGCTCTTAACTGGGACATAAAAGTATGAGCACATTACCCCAGTCTTAGCTTCACTACACTGGCTTCCTCTCCATTTCAGGATCACGTTCAAGATTTTATTGTTTGTTTTTAAGATTTTAAATGGGTTGATGCCTGCCCATTTATCAGAGCTTTTACATTTACACACTCCTGTTAAAGCACTGAGGTCATCCAATCAGATACTCTTGGATGTTCCGAGAGCCAGATCAAAAAAATCAAGGTGACCGAGCTTTTTCAGAGGTGGCACCTAATTTGTGGAACAGTTTACCTGTACACATAAGAACTGCTCAGAGTTTTGGAATTTTTAAGTCATTTCTTAAGACACCTGTATTCCTTGGCTTTTATTTTGAGTTGAGTTGAGACATTGAGACATTTTTACTGTATTCATTTTGTTTGTGTGTGAGCTTTTCTGGACATAGTGAAGCACTTTGGTCAACCATGGTTGTTTTTAAATGTGCTATATAAATAAAATTTAACTGAACTGAACTATGAATTATTCCTTTAAATACAGGTAATGCATTTCCAAGACTGTCTCTTCTGAGGTAAGTGCCTGCAAAATATATTTAAAACATTTTTTGAGAAAAATTATATTTTCAGAATAACTTCAAATATTTCTCAGAGACCCTTTCAAAACACTGTGATGTTTGATCTCACTGTATTTTTGGCTTTGTATTAGCTCATCTTTGTTAAGTGGAAAGTCCTGTCTACTCCCACTCAGTATGACTGACTTGATCTAGAATCAGATCGGAGGCAATCAAGCGGGGGAAGTTTTGATGAAAAAGGCGATCTACGGTGCGGTTGAGGGGGAGGATATCGCACATCATATGCTGTGAGGACTCACGGAAATAATTCAGACACAGTCACCCTCGCCTTCATGGCAGTCTACACAAATATATATATATAAAAACACAAATAGGTCCTGACTTTTTAATCTGCAGAAGTAATCTGTGAGGGACAGACAGGCTGTTTATTCAAGCCACATAATGTAGATTGCCTAATACTATATCTATTCACTGGTTAGCAAGCGGTGACCTATTCACTAAATGCTATATTCTTCCAAGTAGCTCTAGCTTTGGTTAATTCACTCCCAATCCACTCAAACAGCATAGATGGAGGCCAATATACGTAAACATGAGTCTTTGTAGAGGTCTGATTTATGAGTCTGGCCAGGTAGGAGAAGCGATGCCATGGTTCAACATGCCGCTTTGTCATCTGGGTAAAGGTTAAAACAGGCCACGGGACTGTCAGCCCTCTAGAAACATGCTGACATGCCATTCATTACAGCTGGCCTAGCTAGAAAGTCCATATGTCGGCAGACCCAGAGCATCATTGCAGTGACCCACAAGACCGGAGGGACTCACAAAATAATGCACATGGGCTCTCAATTCCTAATGCACAATCACACAATAATAATTAATAACAGTTATGTCATGACAAATAACATAGTCAGCTTCTGAGATAAAACTTGGACCCGAGGTGAATCACGAAGAGATCTCAATGAAAAATATACTGTGAGTCAGATATTAGCACAAATGAAGTTTCTGAACGGTGCAAAATCCATCATTATTATAACTGACATTTAATATCAGGGCAAGATATAATTTTCGGTCACACATAATGGTGTCTTTTCTCAATTTGGTAGCGCACAGCTCTCTGCTCATTAACAGTTTAAAGACATAGAACAATTTCATTCTTCATTCTCTTCTAAAAATGCAATACAAATAAAAATTGGATTGTCTCTGAAAAAGAAACAGGTGAGAATAAAAGTCACAAATATAGTAATAATATATTATTAATAAATAAAATTAAACTTAAGAAGAAATATGATTCAGAGACTACCACATATAATATAAGCCATGCGCAACATTTTTTATCTGTTTCTATATATGCGCTAAATAATGACCTTCTTACTTCAATCTATTTGCAATTCATACTAATAAATTATCAAAAACTCTCAATGGATACAAGGCATGTTTTTCAGATGAATGATACTAAGATAAAAGCTTGTTTAAGGATGTTGTCATTGTGCAAAAGAAGGAGATCAAAGTATTATTTCATGCAGAATGTGCAGTAATTTTGGTGCCTTTAACAAAAGTAAAGACAAAACACTGTGCAAATAGAGAGATTTTAGGCTTCTGGTTTGAATAAAGCTCTTAGGTAATTCCTGGGAACATTGACAAGATCATCATACATCATTTACTTGCCGCTTTAAATAGCAGTTCAGGATCAAACCATCTTTCACTGATCTCTCTGAGCACATGCAGAAAAAGAGCATTTAAATAAACAACCCAAGGCTGAGAAATAGAAGTTTGCTTCTACTAAACACAGTCACACCAATGGAGAGAATGCAAGTATGATTATTTCTGAGAAATAGATTTATTGTCTTCTTTGAGTTACTTTGAATTTGAATAATATAAAATGGTGTACAGCTCTCACTAACAGTAGAATACCTCTTTAAATAAGATCTGAATATGAGAATAATATTCTTAAGAGTGTTACAACTTTCAGCTACCCAAATTCAGTGTTGGGAGTGATGCGTTACAAAAGTAATACATTACAGTAACAGATTACTTTTTGCTGTAACGCAGTAGTGTAATGCATTACTAATTCATTTTCAGTAATATTTTACTCGGTACATGTTCAGTAACACTTGCGTTACAACACACTTTTATCCCAAAATGTATTTTTTTAAATTACATTTAATTAATTATTTTTTTTTAATTTATATTACATTTTTACGTCCCTAGGGCTGGGCTTCGGGCCAATATTCACATCATAGTTCAGAAGCGGGCCGGGCCTCGGGCCTGTTTTAGGCTTCTCCTTATTCTTATATTTTAGACATCCATCAATTAGTGATGAAAAAATTGCCACGCTTGTGGAAACAACACGAGACTGTGCCATGACTGTGAAGAGCACTCGGCGGTGTTTAGTGTCCCGCAGCAGCAGCGAGCCGTCAGCACAGCTGAAAAGTTCTGCATTTAAATACATGCAATAAAGCTTGCCGTAAATCCCCACCAAAAATAATTACCATGAATGTGTCCGGGGGAAATAGTAAGGATTCGCCATCTCCTCATTAGACGCACCTTTAGAGAGAAGTGCATCTTCACAGATAATGATTATATTAAAGAGTTTTTGTTTTCATTTTTATTTATTTAGTTAAGTAGTAATTTAAAGCTTTCTATAGATATATTTGTCATGTTTATGAGGCATGTATTGGCTGTCTGTCATTTTTTGGATGCGCCCGTCAAGATAAAAGCACATTTTTGTGAAGCGCTCCTGTTCAAGATAAAAGCACAACGTTTGTGATTGTGAGTGCACACAAATAAAAGTAGACCCATTTATAGTTCCGAATGATGTATTGAGTTATTAATCTTACCTTTATGAGCAAAAATGACAGCGTAAGTTTTTTCCAATTTAAAAAAATGCATTTGATTGTGATTGGTGCCAGGTGCCAGCCATGCCACATGCCCCAGCTCCGTGTCTGACACACGCTTTCCGCTTCCTCTCTGCACAACTTTGGATGCAGCGCTTCCACTCTCTCAAAACTAGACATTTAGCGCTAGGTTAACATTGTTATATGCTTGAACTGTTTTAGTTATATGCTTGCCTACTGTTTTATTTATAGCCTAGTCCTATGAGAAGATTTTATTTTGATCAAACTATGATTTGAAGGCATATTCAGCCTGCCGGTCTGCCGCTGGCCGCTTGGTTGATCAAACACTTTAAGGAAGGAAAAACTAGCCTGCCGGTTGCCACTGCGCTTGGTTGTTACTTTAAGGAAAAAACAAAAAATGCTCCAAAACGTTTTTCAAAAAATAAATCCAAACGTTTTTCTAAATGAACTTGAAATAAAATATAAACACTTTGCCATTACATACAAAACTTAACTATTTAATAGCTGAAACATGAGTCGTTTTGGGAGAAGGGGAAAAAAAGACGGGCTAGGGTCAGACTCTGGCCGGTAATTCTGATAAGCTGTCGGACACGGGCTGGGTGAGGGCCTGAGTGTCTCGGCTAGGGCCTAAATTTGAGGCCTGTGCAGGGCTCTAGTACATTTTGTCATTTTAGAATGTTAAGATCTACTTCTGTAGTTATTTTGGTGAAAGTACCTCAAAAGTAATACAGGAGTAATGTAATGCATTACAATTCTGAGACAGTAATATTGTAAGGTAACGGATTACTTTTAAATAACAGTAACAACTCAAGTAATCTATAATGTATTACACTTTGGAAGTAACTTGCACAACACTGCCCAAATCACAGGTGCTTCTGACTGTGACTGTAACCAATTAAGTTCAGAGAAATAAACTCTACTAGATCCTCTGCAGAACGTCTTACATATGTTTATAATCATATTTATAAAATATTGTAGTGTTATATAAACTGTTTCAATTATTAATGTTTTATTATTATAATATGAATTAATATTTGTTCTATATATCAAATTATATAATGCACACACACAGTTTTATAATATAGTTTATATTTTATAATATAGTATTAGTATATTTCTAAAGTAGAAACATTTATGTATTTATTCTCATTTATTTATTTATTTTTTCTCAATAATCAGGTTTTACTCATACACCACTGACATGAAGCTTGGAGAAACTACTCAGATATGACCTTTTCAGATGTTTTTCTTTAAACCTTGCAGCTTCAGGTGAACCACATCCTTTAGCATAATGAGAAAAAATATGTCGGTTTGTCAAATGCAGTTTATTTTCTTGATCAGTACAGAGGGTCCATTACATCTGATGCATGATAAGTGAGAAATCCAAGATTTTAGGGGGAGGAAAGTCCATTAGCTCAAAATCTATTCAAATGGTGCAATTAGCTCTGTTCAATGGATATAAAGGGTCGTGTGGCTCCAGCACTTGGACTTATTTTTCTTAGTTCTCTGCAAGTTATTAACCTCTATCTCACTCTTTCTCTCCAGATCTCTTTCTCATCACATCCTCTTTTCTTTCTCTTTGCAAATAATTCCATTGCATCCACACGAATAACAAGCCAAAAGCACCCATGGCCATGGCACTTCAAAGACCCTGGTCAAATATTGACTATAGAAATTAAAACTATCTGATTTCCCCTCACAGGCAATTAGTTTCACAGTTCTGACCATGAACACTTTCCAGTCATAAATCCTGAATTCCTCATAATGTGATAGATAGATTTTTCATAGGAGAACTGTTTCTCTTTATTTGAAAAGGCTGCCGTCACCTGGAGCTGTGTGCTAGTGGCAGCATAATGATCCACAGAACTGGCTAGAAAATAATGTTTAGAGAGGACACAGAGGCTAGTTGTCACTTTTACTATGGTGATTATACCAGGGTTCTCTATTTTTACTGTCAATATATTTTTACTGTCAATGCCCAGAAAAAAGACAAAGCAGAAGAAAAAGAAAAAGAGTTAACCCGCATGAATGTTTCACCATTCACTATTACATATTTAGGTCTTTAGCGACCCAGATCTATATCCAGCACGGATGGACCAAAACTGCTGCAATAGCAAAAAAACTCTCTCTTGAAATTTTAAGAACAGTTACAGAAGAATAAAATACATCATTTAAATCATTCGTTACCTTTTGAAACTTAGAAGTGTTCAATTTGAGCAGATGATTGTACCATCACAATCATCTTCAGAGTGCACTTACACTGGCTCATATTCACAATCTCTATCATATTTGCTAAACTACCGATTTCAGTGACTTCAAAAGTTTGATCGCTTGCAACTTATTCACCACATCCACCATCAAATGACAGTGACTTTTATGTTTTAAGGAATACAGTAATTGCTCTGTAGTACAGCCATTCAAACCAGTTCTATTTTTGCTGGTGATATTCTTTTGTTTTATGCCTGCGGTGATTATGAGTGAAACATCACATCGTTATTGTCTATTAAACAGTGCCACCTCGAGGAGTAAAGGAGAAATACATGTATTGAGTAATCAGATTTTTTTATATTTTTCACATACATACACTAATACACACCTCGGGTCTCTAGCGACCCTATACACTTTTTATAAGAAAATAATCAGAAAAAAGACATTCTTATAAATTGTATTATTTTTTCTTGTTATATTGTTTATAATGAATAGATTGAGAAAACTAAGAAAGCTGATGTATAACTTAAAAAAATGAAGGAGGGAGAAGGTAGTAAACAACGTCTCGGGTCGTTAAAGACCCGAGGTATGCATTCAAGGGTTAATTCAACATATTTTCCACCAGACATGTTGCAGGGTAAGTTGTAATAATGATAATCAACCAGAATAAATTGTGAAAAAAAGAAAAAGAAAGAAATTATGAAAAAAGTAAAAAAATAATATAAGCTAGCATACTATTTTTAATCACATCAATGTTAATAGAAAAGCTAAATAAAATACATCATATTAAACAAAAAACATACATACATGCTGTCAGGGTCTGTTATGAAAACATGTATACATTAAATCATCTGTTCCTGCCTCCTCAAAACTTTAGAGTCTGTAAATATGTTTAATATTTGGTTTGGAAGTCTTTTCATGTCCTTGTTCATGTCACTTTTTATGAGTTAAGTATGTTCCAGTAAAAACTGTATTTGTCTAATTAAAAGCTATGATTTACCTGTGTATATTAGTTCATGCCTGTTCAGTTTGATGTCGTCTGGTCTACTTGTTTATTCCCGGTCTATCCTGTCTGTGAGTCCTGCATAAAACATCCTTGTACTGTCATGCCCTGCCTTGATGTTATAAATATTATCCTTTGAGTTTATATCCCGTCTGCGTGTTCCTGTATCCTCCTCATGTGTGCACCATGACAGTAAAAGACCAAAAGACCAAAAACCGTAAGCGGCGCCCATTCAACCTCGTTTTGTTTTCGTTTTTTTGAAAGTTTTATTTTGTTCCAGTGTTTGTGTATGTCTGTCCCCCGCGGCAGGGAAGTCGCCGCTCGTTATATCCCCCATAGCCCATGCAGACGGCGTGGGAGTTCGGCGGGATCGCCGCGAGTGCCGCGAGTCCACTGGCCGCGACCCTCATGCCCGCCGATCACGAGGTGTCCTCCACCGCGAGGCTCTCCAAACCCGCCAGTAAGCTTGCGCATTCGCGGAGATCATGCACCAGCGCCGGACTCAATGCCTGCCGCCCGGCGCGCTCTGACTCAATGCCCGCCGCTTCGCCGCTGTCTTAAAAGCCCGCGGATTGCCGCTGACTCAAGCCCGCCGGATTGCCGCTGATTCAAGCCCGCCGATTGCCGCTGACTCAAGCCCACGGATAGGCATGACTCATGCCCGCTGGCCGCCGCAATCCCTAGCCCCGTGGATTGAGTCCACACGCACGGCCAGGATGCCGTGTGTCTGTCTTGGTGTCCCACAGGAACATTTTAAAACACCTTGTCTGTCCTTGTCCATGGAGACTCGTCTGGCAGCGCTCCTCGGTTGTGGCCATGAGGCCCATTCTAGCCGCCTGCCCCCTTGTTGCTGAAGTGGAGGCGGTCTGCTGAGGGACCCTTATGAGGCCCCTGACTCCGGTCATGCCCGAAGAAAGCCTCAGCCCCGACCACCCAGGAGGTGTCCTACTCTTGGTTCCCCTGTGGGATGTCCTGTCTTGTCTGTCTGGCCCCTGTGGGAATGTCCTGTCTTGTCTGCCTGGCCCGTGTGGGATGTCCTGGCTTGTCTGTCTGGCCCGTGTGGACTGTCCTGTCCTTAATTATTAATTTAGAAACTGTCTGGCCCTGGAGGGCTTTGTTTGTTAAATTAAAGATTTTTTATTTTTTTTTTAATACCAAGTGGCCAGCGCCAGAAATTGAGTTGTGCGTATATTTTATCAGTTTAGCCTTCTCAAATAAACACAATTTGAGACAAACACAAGAAAAAAACTATGCATTTCATAATATAAATAAAAAAAATTAAGATAAATGTGTGATTCATATCAAAATCATTTGTGCTTAAAGTGGAAGCTGAAGCGCACTTTGAAGGACATGGAGGTGCTACTGAGATCACTTGCATTGTTTTTTTCTTAATAAGAGTGGAAAATTAAAATACACCTTCATTTTTCCTCATAAAGAATATACATAATTCGAAACTGAAAATAGTTTTATTTGTGTGCACTCACAATATCAACAAAACGTTTTGTAAAATAAAGAAAACAGGGTGGTCTTGATCTTGAGCATGAGCACTTCACAAAAACTGAACCGAAATTAAATACTTGCCTCACTGACATGATACATATATTCATAGAATGCTACAAATTACTACTTTACAAGCAAATCAAAAATTAAAAACTCTTTTATTAGCCTATGTAATCCGTAAATATCAATTTATCTCTAAAGGTGTGTCCAATGAGGAGATATGGGAGCCAGAATCGTCAGCTTCATACTATTTTATTTGTATGTATGTATGTTCTTAGGGCCGCTGAGCCAAGATTGTGTTTGCATGCAGTACAAATACCCTGCAGCGGCATTTTAGTGTCATGCTGAAAAATAACTAACTAAATAAGATTAACGTCATACTATTTTAAGAATAATGACAAAATTAAGATTATAAAATCATGTTATATTGTGTAAAGTTAATGTGAAACACTGTGGCATCCAACCTGTCATTCTTAACATGAAAAACAGCAATAAAAAGTAGGCTTATATATGTTTTTGAAACTCTGTTGATCGATTTCATGAGACATTAATTTGTATTAAATTGTTCTGATTGTTTTTTCCAATATGCATTCAAATATTTATTCATGTTTATTTCGTGCTGCAAATAGTAAACAGGAAAATATAATTGATTCACATGCAGCTTGAACTGAGGCGAATGTAGTTACCTCACTACAAATAAAAGAGAGCAAAACACATTTATTTTTTGTATTTGATCTTAAAATTTACAGAAGGATGATACTTTTTTATAATAAAAAAGCACAAAGCTTATTGAGATTATTGAGTGGCTTGCGTCAAGTTGCGTGCAATGAATGGACTTGAAAACCTTAAATATTATTTCCAAGCATGTATACCATAATTAAAAGTCGTGGGGGAAGACGTGGCCTAATGGTTAGAGAGTCGGTCTTGTAATCCAAAGGTTGCGAATTCGAGTCTCAGGTCCGGCAGGAATTGTAGGTAGGAATTTACAGAAGGATGCCGCAGCACAAATGGCTGCCCACTGCTCTGGGTGTGTGTTCACGGTTTGTGTGTGTTTACTGCTGTGTGTGTGTGCGCACTTTGGATGGATTAAATGCAGAGCACAAATTCTGAGTATGGGTCACCATACTTGGCCGTATGTCACATCACACTAAAACAGCTTGTGAATAGTCACGTAACGTTATTTACATCAGAAAAATCAACAAGTTAACCGAGTTGGAGCCCATATCATTTTGGGGAGGGGGGGCCATACAAATTGTTTTGCATATGGGCCTGGGGCTGACTTGCTACACCACTGATTAGGTTAGTTAATAATAATATAATTGCATGGATGTGTGTTAATGTGGTTATATTGTTCAGTTGTTTACTGCACAGTTCTAATACAAATATAGACAGAATTTGGACAGAAAGTTGAAAAATGGACTAGTGTGGAATTTGACTTTTGACTCAAAACCTTATAGTTACTGAGATGCCTGGGTCTCCCCTATACATGTTGTTAGATTTAAGTAGATGCAGGTACTCTAGAAGTAAATGCTGTTTGGCATTCAGACTGTAATTGAAACCCACCGCATTTGCTGCCATCTGTGTGGACAGCTTTTTCAGTGGGTTTATTTTTCTTCGGGGTAAGGGGACTTGGGATGACAGGGTTTAAGGGAATAGAAGAGAAAATAATCATTCTATCACTCTCTTGGTAAGGATTGGTATTTGGCTGATGGGATGAACATTAATAAGAGCACTACTGAATATTTAATGCCTCTGCCATTCTGCTCTAATATGCGCCTGACTGCACTCATTTGCTGGAAATGTAAGAAATTTATCAAACCTCATATAGGTCATGCCTACATAGTAATTTGTTTTCTGGACTATTCTAGGCAGGAATAACCTGGAGTGCAGAGTGACCGTTATGACAGCCTGGATGCTGCAGAGATGTATGCTACACCGCTGTTAATCTCATTAGCATGTTGACGCATGTTTATTCATATGTACATAAAATATCTGTCAGTGCATGACATACAGTTATGATCATGTGCATATGGAGCACATGCTTTGCGTGCATTAGCTTATGATTCATATTAGGTGAACTGTTTTCATTCCAATTTGCATAAATAACTTAGACTTGCATAACAATTTGCTGACGTGTGCATGGTCATTTTTCTTTTAATTCATTTTTTTTTTTAGATTAAAATCTACATGAATGTATAAGGGAAAATTTATATTTAGGACTTGTAATCTGTATTTTTTTTAACCATTTCTAAATACCTTCTTACCTTCTCAAATTCATTTTAAATGGTCCTAAAACACAAACACGGCTTTAAAGACTATTTTAAATGGATATGTAAATAAAATGTTCCATGCAGTATCTTAAGTATACAGTATGAAGTAATGAAATATGTTGTCAAGGTTGGGATGAAGGGATGAGGCGAGGACTCGTGCAGGAGATGGGCTTTATAAAAACAAAATAAAACAAAACAAGTAACCAAAACTACCCCATAGGGTAAAACAGGACAGCTGGCAAGGCTTGGCAGGGCAGGGCAGGGCAGGGCAGGGCAGGAACAGGAAACATTCGGCAACGAACTGGCATAGGATTGCAAACACAAGGAGATTATAAAGGGAGCAAATGAGGAGGGTAACGAGGGAAATCAGGTGGGGCAAATTAACCAATAATCAGGAAACAAGATGGGTGGGGTCAAGACAAATTGACAGGAGAGCACATGGCACACAGAAAACTAAGACAAAGCCATGTTTTTTACTCACACAAAACAAAAACACAAACACATGGCCAGCAAAACAAATCACCAGCCATGTGCAAAACAGGACATAAACACGCAGCTACTAGGTGTGTTCGACTTCATGCAGCGCCATGAAAACTGATCGCATGCTGACTTGAAGCATTGTTTGCAGGTTAGAAAATGTATCCGACTTGAACCGGCGCCGAAGCCACGTCACTGTCACGTGTGGCATCAGATTACCGCAAGAGCGTTTCGAGAGCAGCCGGCTCACTCAGCCAGCGCAGTTTCTTCAGAGAGGCTGCAGGAGCGCTGATGACGACACAGCTGTTTCACGATTGTCCAAATTCACCATATGACAACAATGACGTGTGTTTCTAACATCTTCAAGTCCAATACTACACAGTACTTTGATGTCATACACTGACCATTCTGTGTAGCGCCGCTTAAAGTCGAACGTGCCTAATGAGAATACTCATAAGCCACGTGTTCACACAAGCAGGGGCGGACTTAGCCACTAGTTAAAGGTAGGCGACTGCCTTGGGCCCCCAAAAGCCAAGGGCCCCCTAAAATGCTTTTCATATACAAGATGCGCAATGAGCGCGAATACGCGAACGGTTGTTGTTTACGTGTTTATTACCACGACAACCGTCTGCATGTCCGAGTTGAACATGCTTCTTGTCTATCCTTCTTGTAGCAAATTAAAATATTATGCATCTGAAGATGCTGACTGCCGTGAGAGCACGAAGTCTCTCTTTCCCATCGCGTGCACAGCTCTCTCTCTCTCTGCGCCTGCGTCTCTCGAGTGGCTGAAAGGAGCTGCGCTTTCCGCTTTCAGTTATGTCGCTTCTCTAATTTTACATGCAAGTATAGCTGAAATCACAGCACAGCTATTGTCCTTATCTTATGTGTAGCCTATTTGATTTTATCAGACGACGGCTCGATTATAAATCAGGATTTTTTGTGCAGATTAACATCTTGGAAGTGAGAGCTGGTTATAGTTGGTTATAGTTATGTAGTCTGAAGGGAGTAGACGTTAGTCTCTACTCTGGTCCGGACGAGGACGTTGCTGAGGACGTTCCGTCCGGATCACTTCCCTCAGGTCTTGTCTACCTCCTTTTGACTTGTATCTCCCTCTACCCCTACCCGCAGGTGGGAGGGGCACGAGTCGCGACACTAGCCTTCTGCGCTCGTCTCCGATCCTCAAACCAGGACGAGTCAGGACCCCTGCTCTGTTCGGGCTGAGACCTGGACCTTCTCGGAATGAAGGTTTTAAAAGCTGCTGAGCGCGCCCTCGCCTCCCTGAACTTTTCTCGACCACCGTCTCGACGGAGGTACCGAAAAGCTGGAAGGCGAGACTGGAGCTTCGAGAAGAAAGCCCTTCTCTTTATTCTCGAGATCTGGCCAAGTTCACCCACAGATGCCTTTCCCCGTTACCACCATGGCTGCCATAGACCTGCCCATAGCAGTGGCAGCTTGCTTGGTGGCACGGAGGGCCAAATCTGTGGTGCGGAGCAGTCACACTACCTTCTCGTCGTCAGCGACAGCCCTGACCGTTATCCAGGTCTTTCAGCAGGTCCGCCTGGTATGCCTGGAGCACCCGCCATGGTGTGCAATGAGGCGACCCGCCTGACCTGCTGCTGCGTATGCCTTGCCATTTAAGCGAGATGTATCCTGAAGGGGCTTACATGGCATGGAGGAACCTTTAGAGAAGTCGTCTTACCCATAGAGAGATAGCTAGCTAGCGTCTCTTCTACAGGGGGCATCTTCTCATAGCCGCTTTCACGCATCTTCTCAATATTAGCATAACTGGTATGCTGGAATCTATGGATGCGAGAGGAAAACGGCCTTTTCCATTCCTTCTCAATCTCTG
The DNA here is from genome assembly GCA_027422405.1 of Ptychobarbus kaznakovi. Lineage (NCBI taxonomy): Eukaryota > Metazoa > Chordata > Actinopteri > Cypriniformes > Cyprinidae > Ptychobarbus > Ptychobarbus kaznakovi. The sequence continues at coordinate 10,647,508 of CM049802.1, forward strand.
TATGGAGATCAGGAAGAAATGTAAGGTTCACTCGAGCTGGGCTTTTATGGGGCCAGAATGGTATCGCTCAGCGAGACTCCCCCGCA
>CM049802.1:10647693-10731529 GCA_027422405.1 Ptychobarbus kaznakovi
TCGCACTTGTTTTTCAGTGAATGAGCATCTTGGCATTTGTCATTTCTGGAATGTCTGTCAGTGCAGTGTGAATTAGCCTTTAAGAAAATGGTTATAACAGAAAGTGTATTGTAACCTTAAGGTTCACTTTGTTTCATCTTCAGCTCAGGTATTCAGGGAGCAGCTGCTTGTTTCTGTCTGTATTAAGAATGCAAATGCATCTTGCAAGAATGAAATGCCTTATCGTGTTAAGAGTAAGACATCATTCAACCCCCAAAGCAACTAAATAAACACGATAGTTTGCATGTGCAGATGTTAGTGGTGTCAAAAACGCAAAACAAACTTCTCCTTCAAGCCTAAGTCATTTAGAGGTGAGCATGATAATGAAGAATAATCCAAGATAAGTCATGTAAACTAGGACATATATGTTGGCAAAGGGCCAGGGGAGCCAGCTTTCATAACGCCAATAAGAATTGCAAATGTGCAAATTAGTTCTTCTACCAAACTTGTTCTTGTAGCTTTTGATGAAACAGCAAGCACTTTGCAAGACTTCTCGCTCACTTTTCAGAGTAGGTCAGTAAGAAATAGAACTTGAAATCTGTATGTGCCACAGGTTCTCTGTCATGCCTTTCCTGAAGTGAATGCCACATTTAATAAAGTCCTCCTTTGATGGTCACTCCTGCCACCGTCCGTTTAAACTGGTTACAATCTTGCATGTTTGTACTGGATTCACAGTTCGCCTGAGGGAGTAATTATTTGGCTGGACTCTACGTCAAACTGTCAAACTCTACGTATCTGTCAAACACGATTCCTCAGGAATTTCCTTAACTTAATGCCATTAGTGCTACAGAAACTCCAGCAAACAGTCTGTAATGAAGACAATGCCCTACTCTGTGGCATGAAAATTCTGCCATTTACTCACCCTCAAGTAGTTCCAAACCTGTATAAATGTCTTTGTTCTGTCGAACACAAAGGAAGATATTCTGAGAAATTTGTAACCAGGCTGTTTTGGGGCACCACTGACTGACTTCCATAGTAGAAAAAAAATACTATGGAAGTCAATGGTGCCCCAGAAATACTGTTTCCCACATTCTTCAGAATATCTCCCTTTGTGTTCAGCAGAACAAAGACATTCATACAGGTTTGAAACTACTTGAGGGTGAGTAAATGATGGCAGGATTTTCATTTTTGGGTTAACTATCCCTTTAAGTTGAGCATTTGGAAATGTGAAATTAATCTAATATAGAGATCAAAGTTGTTGACATATCGTCAAAACAACATAATAAAATAAAGAATATCACATTATCAGTATTTCATAAACTGTAGCATTGTGTCTTGACTGAACAACGCTAGGTCTAAAATAATAGGTTTCAGACTCTATTAATATTAGCAGACAAAAAATTGTGTCTGCTAATATTATTCAATGAAGCAAACATTAACTAGTATGTATTTTTATTAATCAACATTAACAAAGAATATTAACTACTGCTAAAATTAGCTATTGCACATTGTTAATGTTAACCTGCTTTAACTAATGTAAACAAATGGGACCTTATTGTAAAGTGTTACCTGTTGTTCTTTCGTTCATTTGAACAATCTTTTGCACTCTAATGTTGAAACACTTGTTTACTTTTTTGTGTATTATTTTAAATAAAGTTTTTATTTAGTAAAATATCTTTAATAAAGTTATTTAACCTGTTAGGAGGATAACTTTTTTCACTTCGAAATTATATATTGTGATTTAAAAAAACGCATACCTTGACAAAAGCCTCAATGACTATTGTGAAGATTTGATACTGTCACATACATACATACAGTTTAATAGGACTATAAATAATGACATAATTAGCCTATTGAATAGAGTCTGAAGCAAAATTATTTAAAAACGTGTGTACTTTCTGTATTCTGATCATTTAAATAAGTGTGCTTTTAAATTTCTCTTTATATCCCATTATTAAGCTAAAAAACATAATTGCAACCGCAGGGCTCTGCAAAGGGTCGTGCGAACTGCCCGCCACATTGTTGGAGGTGAGCTTCCCTCCCTCCAGGACATCTACACCAGGCGGTGTGTAAGGAAAGCCCGGAGGATTATCAAAGACTCCAGCCACCCGTCCCACAGACTGCTCTCTCTGCTGCCCTCAGGGAGACGTCTCCGCAGCATCCGATCCCGCACTAGCCGACTGAGGGACAGCTTTTTTTCCCTCAGCTATCAGCTAATGAAACAGTCACAAATAACTCACCCTACATCACACTCCCACTCACACAACATGCCATGCACTGCACTTTAACACAGTTCAATACCGGACTACACGCACACACACACACACTGCACTAACACATCTGCTATCACTGGACACCATACAAAAGTACATCCACGACATTGCATATGCATAATCCGTTGCACCTTTGCACAACTATCTGTTGCACAACCAATCTGCTGTAAATTTATAATCTGTTGCACCTTCACATATTACTATGTATAGATGTGTACATAATGTAGATGTGTACATACGGTGTATAATGTGTATTGATAACTAAGTATGTCTTTATAGTACACTATGTGTACTGAGTATATGTATGTGTATTTTGCACATTGTCTTCTGTATATTCTGTAAATATGTACTGTCCATATGTAAATTGTTGTTGGTTTTTTTGCACTGTCTGGAGCACGCTCGTAAGAATTTCACTCACCAAGGCACTTTTGCTGTGGTGATGTGACAATAAAAGTGATTTGATTTGATTTGATAATTTGAAAAATTTAACTGCGCCTCTAAATTTTTTTAATGCGCTCCTAGATTTTTCAACTTGAGCACATGTGCTCCTTGTGAAAAAGGTAAGTGTCAAGCCCTAACAGAGATGTTATGTAAAGTTGCCCTCACGGTATAGAAGGTGAAGGTCAGTTTTATGGCAGGGAAATATGATAGTATCACTATTTCCTATCTGATAACAAATGGTGCACAGGATCCATGCTTGACTTTGGTCCAGCTAATAATCTGACATCCAGGGCGGAAAACAATTACTGTAATCTATCCTTGACTAGATGGACATGAGGATAGGTTACCAAGGGACTCAGCAGAGAGATAAGGTGGCAATGCAAGGACATGTCTGAGATCACATCAAAGATACCTGTAAGAACCAATGTACATATAAAATGAAAGGCAAAGCGAATTGAAAGCACTTTCACCTGGAGTTTTGATGCAGTAGCTTTTTGATTGGGTTTGAAATCTTCACTTAACTTTACTGGAACAAACAGGTGAAGGTGCGAATCTGCAGCAACAAGAAAAACAAATGTTTGTGAAAGCAAACCTTCGGACCCATCACAAGTAGTTGGGTTTGAGTTGATGAGTTCCTTACAATGGAGATTTGAAGATTTGATTTGTACCCATAACATCCTGTGCAGCTCAGTGGAGCAGTTATTTCAAAGAAACCATGAATATGTTGACCTTGGTTAGCTGCTGACAGCTGCTCGATTTTTTATTAATTAGTGCTTGAAAAGCACTCTTAGCCCAAATATTAGGTAATGCTAATTATTAGGTTAGGTTAACTTTGTTTGTTTGTTTGTTTATTTATATATTATAGATGTAAAATGTCAGTTCGGTGCCATAAGGAATTTGAGGAAAATTTGGTTTGGCAGGTAATAGACATTAGTTGCGGAAAGCTTGGTCTTTATTGCCCATATGCATATTTGGGGTAGAAGGTATGCAGAACAGCTTATTTTCATTAGAATATACTGTTTTTAGCATACATGTGTGCATTTGCCAATACAGATCGCTTATGATGCATCCAGGCTGTCAGTTGGGAATTGTAATGAATGAGTTTGTGTTTTAATGTGTTGTTGTCTGAAATTAGTTTTATTGATGGAGTACAACATTTGGCGCCATTAGCGATACTCAAGAAGCGATAAGCAAGTTACTTTAGATGTCTAAAGTGACATAAGTGATTGAAAGACATGCTGAAACATCATTTGGCATAATAACTGATGAAAAAAGGCTTTCATTTTCAAAACAGAAATGTGTCATGATTCTGGTGTATAGCCCGTTTCTGACAAAATTTCTAATTAGTCACATGTATTCCAATTATATGTCAGTGTTTCTACTCAGGTTTATAATGATAGAACATCCAGTGTTAATTAGATGATGTGCCACAGCTTAAAAGAGTTGTGATTATGACTGAAGTTTAACGTTAGATTTGTTTTCTTATGATAGCCTAAAGGAAGTATTATAACATTTAGTATTATGTGTCATTTCAGTGTAATGTACCTTTAAAAGTGGTTTAATGTCATGTCATTGTCTAAGGTCAACAGTCCTTTCCTGAGTTTTAATATCTTGTCACTTGTACAGCATCTCATTTGCAGGCCTTGTGTCAAATTATTTATTCAGCAGACACCTTTTAAGTAGAAACAGGTGCCAGAGCAAATTTCCATTTACAGAATAATTTACTAAACCTTTGGATCTGGGTATGTCTATGTCAATAGTATATTCAAAAGACTGCTAAATAGATTCATGTTGAAGGCTTTTTGAAATCAGTTTTTCATAGTTTTTTATTTATTTATGGTGATGAGCTGACCCAGTGGGTGGTTAATGGGTGCTCAGTAATGAAAGTGAGATTCCATTAGGAGTTTATAGAATGATTCCATTTTCAGCTGGATACTGTAGGTGTGTTATAATCACCTATCATTCTTAAACAGCTTCCTCCAGATATTGGTGCTTTCAGTTTAGTTAAAAAAGGGACCATCTATAAAAACTATTTTAACACGTCAACTTCGAAATACTAAAGGGTGAAGGGTAAAGTAATGCTCTGGGTCTGTACATTTGAATTAATGTTGATTAGCACAGAAAATAATTTCAACTTGCTCTCATCCACCTTAAAAGTATTACCACTTCTAAAATGGTGGTTTAGATAACTTTACAGCTCAAATATTAAACAGGTTTTTACTGAATCATTCATGCAAGTCTTGAATAAAATTGCAGGCTTTGCATTACTGCTTTGCAACACTCTGGAATGTTCACCTGGCTTACTTGTGTTGTAAATGTTCACGCTTGTGTGTGTTCCTGTGGCTCAGTGGTTAGAGCATTGCTTAGCGCTTGTGTTCGATTCCCAGGGAACACATGTTGCTGCCTGAATGCGTTGTAAGTGCTTTGGATAAAACTAAATGTGTAAATGTAAATGCTTTGCTTCAGCTGTCATCTGATTTAACAAAAAGTACGGATTGAGTCAATTATATTCTGTATATCTAGCAACACTATGCCTCAAATATTGTCTAAAATGTATTGTTCCCAGACCATTTATTAATGTTCTTTGTAAATGTACTTTGAAATAATGATACATCTCAGGAAGCAGGAGAAATTTGTCATTTTGTCAGTTTTGCTCCAGAGTGGGTTTAATACTTGATTTTGATCTGCTACTTCTAACTTTTTACACATACGACTTCAAAAATTCTTTATTATGCTGTGAGTTTTATTTATTTTTATTTTTGGGGGGATTTGATTGGCATTTGACTTAGATTATGTATAGTGTGCTTAGAATGTTGATAAAATCACTGCTTTTCTAGCTGTGAAAGTGTTTGGGAAGCAAAGGGTTTTGAAGAATGAAGTTACAAATGCTGGACCAGTGTTTGGTAAAAGATTATGTAAGGTGGGCAAACATCGTATTTCATTCATATTCATAGGCTGCCTGAACTGTCACATTTAGGCCCCTCTTAATCAAACATTTTATATTTATTCCTCTAAAAAAGGAATGTATTGTATCTCTGTAGGAAGTAGAGCCATTGTTGAATGTGTATTTGCATGGCTCTGTACAGTAATACTACATCTCAGATTTACACAATGTTTAGAGTCCCAACATGTTCTCTTTTCCCTGTGACATCCATTTCAGTTGAAGAGGCAAACATGTACAACTCTATTATGGGGTAACAGTTGTTTTCAATGAAAATGTGTAAATGCCATTTCCAATAATATTGCAGATGCGGTTTTAAAGGATAAACTGAAGGCTGTTGTTTGCTTATAACTCCATGTGTTCAAATTATTACATATTTAACTGGCAAAGACAAAGGAACAAAGAAAAGAAAATCACACAAATTTCATATAACATTTTATGGAATTTCACATTTTTCGTCCATTAAACCTGGCTGTTACCGAGTTCTAGTCACTGTCACATCACTCCATCTGATGGCAAAGCCAGGGTTCATTTTCAGGTCGGTTTTCCCATAACTAATGTGATGACCAGGAATTGTTTGCGTTGTTTTGCACTCATTATGCATTTATTAGTTAGCTTGTTTAATGACATGGGCCATTTACAAAGGGAAGAAGAAGCATTAATGCAAATAAAGATTTTTCCACAATGTTTTAACAAATATTCAGAGTGGACTAGTTAATAATATCATAATTTTCATTATTATTATTATGAGCTTGTGTATTCCCAACAAGACTTCTGTTTGACCTTTGACATGCTGGGCTACATGCTTGTCTGGGTTTGCCTTAAGGACTGTGCCATTTGTCTGCATGCATGTCAAACAGCCACTTTCCCCCCGTAGGAATACCTTGGCAGATATGTGTGTCCCAAAATTCTCCACAGAGGCATTAGACAAAGTCTGCTTCACATCGAATGGTAAAGACATGCAGCTCAAGCTGAAATCTTCCCCTTGTCAAGGTTGACAACTGAACAGAAGTCCTGTCCCTCCACTCCTTTATTAATCTTTTTTTCCTCACTTTTTCATTTTATGCCTTTTATTCAACACATGCCCATATTTTCTGTTTGCAGAGCACTTTGGAAATTGTTGACACTGCTATACTTTTCTGCTCTTCTCTCTCATGCGCTTGATGATGGTTTATTTTTCAATGCTTACAAGTTTATTTAAAACCTGTTTCACCTGATTTCATGTTTTTTTGTTTCGTTTTTTCCCCTTTAACTAGTGAAAAGGTCTGTAGATTTCAAATCTAGAGGAGTAAAATTATTCCCTGGCAAAGACAACAGCAACAAGTTTTCTATCTGTGAGTCTACCCTTTGTTACTATTTTATGGTAAATCTGTGTTACTCGTTTGGAGTCGATTACAGCAAACAGTGACTGTAAGATCATTGCAAGATCATCTTGTGCTGATAAGCATTTATCGGCGAAATCACGGATGAATTTCAGTTCCCACGGATATCTCACAAGCAGAAGTTTCCAGCCGATTTAATTTAATCCCCCACTGAGAGTTATTTCCTCAAAAGCATGAATGGCAGTTTACCGTAAAATTGTGATTTGAACACCGTGATGAGGGAGTGACCTTGTGGCTCGTGGTCCCTGCGCTCTTTTCATGCATTGTAAATTCCTATATTTTTTATATCGACATCCAATTTGCCTTAGCTGCTCTTCATTTTACTTTCAAAAACAAAGATTTGTTTTTATGGCCTTTGGTCTAAAAGGTTAGTTTTGGAAATTATGGATGTGTTTAAGTACAGAAAATGTTTAACCTTGCGAGTTATTTTACAGACATCAGATGTATATGAGCATAGTTCACTTAAGCACTTATCCATAATTTAATTAAACAAGACAGTGACATGAAACTTAAATTAATAATTCCTCACTTTAATGTTCTGACATGCACTCACATGTCTCTGAAACATTTTATTTAAATGATTACTTAGTTAATTCAGTATATATACAATTATTAAAACAGTTGCATTAATGTGAAGACAGCCCTATAGATTTTAATAGCTCTTTCAAATCCTCAAATTAGGGGTTATTAAAAACTGTATGCCAATAATCTCTAAATATAATGAATATATTATTATTAAAGAATAAATAGAATAAAAAGACAGATATTTTTTGACATATTAAAACCCATTTACACTGTGTGAGAAAAATAGTAAGCACGATATTCTAAAATATAATAATATTTTGTATATTGCTTATTTTATGTTGTACTTTCGGGAAATATGGAACATTATGGGAAGTATTGGAAATTATAATTATACTTAATTTAATTTAAAATTGTAAGCCCTTTTGGGGGTCCCTGGACCCCAGTTTGAAACCCCCTTCATTATGAATGTATCTACTTACGCTTTAGTATGGAGAAGGAAAGAATGTTCTACTAGAGTGCACTATTTTCCCCCTGAAAGACAGTCCAGCTGCAAAAGCTGAATATATTTTATTATGCAAATAACAACTTCAAGACATAATTTACTACATATTAAAACCCATTTTTTGTGTGAGAAAAATAGCTAAGCACGATATTCAACAATGAATATCATGTTTGTTTTTGCTTATTTTATGTTTTTACTTTCGGTTTGCTTGTGGGAAGTATTGGAATTATTTGTGTTAATTATCTTAATTTAATGCCTTAAAATGTTTTTTTATTCCCTAATTTTTTGTATTGCTTTATTTGAAACCCCGTTATCTGCTGATATGTTGCTTGCATGACCAATTCCCTATGCCATTTCCAAACAAAGAATGCAGTGTCCTACAACAACACTATTTTCCCCCAGTGAGCAATCCAGTTGCAAATGCACCACTGTAGATATGCTGATCAGTACCCTGTGAAAGTTATCAAGATAAACTATTGCAGCATGTATCAAACATGCATTGACCAATATTTTTATACGAGAAAAATGATCATTCAATTGTCATGTTTGCATTTTAATGTGAATCTTTTCTTTTTTGGTATGCTTGCAGCCGATTTAATTTAATCCACTGAGAGTTATTTCTTGAATGGCAGTTTCCTTTGAACACCGTGATGAGGGAGTGACCTTGTTCGTGTCCCTGTGCATTGTAAATTCCTATATTTTTTATATCGACATCCAATTTGCCTTAGCTGCTCTTCATTTTTTTATTTTATGGCCTTAGACTTTGGTCTGGAAATTATGGATGTGTTTAAGTACAGAAAATGTAACCTTGCGAGTTATTTTACAGACATCAGATGTATATGAGCATAGTTCACTTAAGGACAGTGACATGAAACTTAAATTAATAATTCCTCACTTTAATGTTCTGACATGCACTCACATGTCTCTGCATTTTATTTAAATGATTACTTAGTTAACAGTATATATACAATTATTAAAACAGTTGCATTAATGTGAAGAACAGCCCTATAGATTTTAATAGCTCTTTCAAATCCTCAAATTAGGGGTTATTAAAAACTGTATGCCAAAATCTCTAAATATAATCAGACAGATATTTTTTGCTGTGTGAGAAAAAATAGTAAGCACGATATTCTAAAATATAATAATATTTTGTATATTGCTTATTTTATGTTGTACTTTCGGGAAATATGGAACATTATGGGAAGTATTGGAAATTATAATTATACTTAAAATTTATTGTAAGCCCTTTTGGGGGTCCCTGGACCCCAGTTTGAAACCCCCTTCATTATGAATGTATCTACTTACGCTTTAGTATGGAGAAGGAAAGAATGTTCTACTAGAGTGCACTATTTCCCCCCTGAAAGACAGTCCAGCATTGCAAATTAGCTGTAGATATGCAATTTAGTACTTCAGCTTGAGATAAACTACAACAGCATGTGACCTGCAATGATCTTCAACAATGTCAACTTATTTTCCTTTGAATGTATTTGTGTTGTCAGTGTGCAGTTCATTTTTTGTATTGCTTTATTTGGATCGTTATCTGCTGATATTGCTTGCATGACCAATCTCCCTTGCCATTTAGTCTCTCCGTCCGACAGTGAGCAATGTTTGCACCATGCAGTTCTGATCTAGTAATTGTGAAAGTTATCAAGCTAGATTGCAGCAGTCAAACATGCTTCGACACTTGCATATTGTTGTGAATAATGCACTGTATGCAGCCCTTCCATAATTTCAGGCCTTTTCCATTCTGTGTGTGAAATTAGCTTTTTACTTTTATAGCTGTTGAGGGAATTTGAAACAGTGTGGCCTGTGCTAAAAAAGTGCACAAAAAATTACTCATACGACAAAGAATATGCAAAAAAATATTCGTAAAATTGCTTCCGGTAAAGTTTAGCTTTAAATATATTGCTATGGGATCGTTATACTAAAGATACCCAATCATATACTTTATATTTATAGTGTATTGTCAAAGACACCTGCAGGTTGTGGGTCTTTTGTTAGACATTATAGAGCTGGGTGTAATGGTTTAAAGTGCTTCTGGCTCCGTGTCGTTCATATTAAAATGACCTTAAATTGAACTCTGTACTTCAATTGTACTGCTTACATCTCAAGTGGGTAGAAGATAAGCCAAATAGAACAGCTCTCCCCTCTAATGCTTTTGGAATATGTTTTAAACATGTGCTTCTGAAAAGAGAGTCCATCTTGTTTCATTGTTAATGCAACTTGCCTTGTTCCATTCAGAATCTAGTGTTAGAAAGAAAATGAGCCTGAAGCGTAAATAATTTTCTGTTAGGAACACGTGTTCATGAATGTTGGTGTTCCATGACATCATGCAGTTAATAGAGTTAAGATGGAATGTTTACAGTCGACTGAGCAATCATTGACCTTTTATGCTTTCTCTACAGATATGTAGCAATATTTCAAGTTACTGTGATTATGTAAACACATAAGTATTCAAATGCAGAATACAAATTAAAAAACATATACATCAAACATGTAGCCTAAGATATTAAACATGTAGTTGCTTGAAATGTGTGCCTGTTCCGCTCTCAAGCGTTCTGTCCGAATAATTATAATTAAGTATTATTAGTGTTCCTATGGCTCAGTGGTAGAGCATTGCATTAGCAGCACAAAAGGTCATGGGTTCAATTCCCACGGAACACACATACTGACAAAAAATGTACAACCTGAATGCACTGTAAGTCCCTTTTAGATAAAAGCATCTGCTAAATGTAAGTATTATTATGATCATCATTCTTTGAGTAAATTTACCTTTCAGACCTATTAGCTGCTCAGCTTAACTGTTTTTCATCTTTATTTAAAGTCAGATATCTCAAGTATTAGCCATCCATTTTCAATAATAAACCAAAACCAAAACTCTTTGGAGTTATTTATTGTATTTTTTTTTTTTTTTATTTTTTATTCCCAGTGCCTACATGTGCCTAAGGCTGATTTTATAGTGTTTTAATAATGAATTATGAAGGCCCATATGATTGGTTTAAACATTTTGCTAGATTGAACCAGGTATATCTGCTTTACAGTCAAACCAGCTGGTATATTTCTTTATTGGCAATATGGAAACACATTTAGTCAATAATTTGGCATGACATCATGGATGCAGATGTCTACATAGATCATGCGGAAGTGAGTGCATGTGACTGCATGTTTAATGGCTTGTTCGCTTGCTCGCCCTGTTTGTGTTCACCTGAATGTCCCATTTTTTCCTGACGCGTGTTGGCGAGGTCCAAGAAAGGGCATGAAGCATTGAGTATTTATATAAAGCTATGTTTTATTTGTGATTTTTCTGTACATTGGCCACATATGAATAAATTAACAATAAAGAAGTCTATGCGATATGCTCATAAGTATTTGTTCAGTATTTTATCACCTCCTTATTCATACAATTATGTAGAGTACACCTTATACTGTGCAAGGTATAATGAATGTGATTCTGACAATGTCGCTTTTCTATTTACCAGTCAGTTCCTATCGCAGAGTAAAGACAGTTTAGCTGGGGATGTGTGTGTTTTGAATTTATGAATGTTTTGTGCTTGAATGTGTTGTGTGAGATACAGCATCAAGAGAGTGTTTCATCAAGAGTGTGTGTGTGTGTGGGCATGTATTTGTCTGTGTGAATTAGAGGGATGCAGAGAAAGAGGCAGAGGGTTAGTTTGAGGGAATGAGAATAACAGGTCTCACAGAGAGTTCTGCTTCTCTGACTGTTGATTGAGCTCTAAAAGCCCTGTGGGTTTCATACTCCACTGGCCTTGAATGTGAGAAAAAAGGCAACTTTTCTAAACATAGCAGATATAATTCTAAAGGAGGACCTGAAAAAAAAGAAGTGCACTAAAATAACCTCCAACTTCCACAGAAAGGCCTAAATTCTCCCAGGCTGATGGATGGTGAAAACCGCAACATGATGCTTCAGCTCAGAGCCCATTAGAAGAAAACAGCAAGTTAAACGCCAAGACAGTCCCCTGACATCAACATGTTTTGTTTTTTCACACGACCAGTTGGGTCCTATTAGTTTTCTTCATTTTCTTCAACAAATTGCTTCTGATTTTAAGCGGAGGTGTTTTGATGTTAGATATTAGAATAGAAGTTTCTTAGCAATAGCACTTGTGCATGAAAAAGAGACCAATGTTGGGGTGTAACTAGTTTAGTTAATAGGCTAATGTCACTGTTTTGAGTTATATTTACTAGTACTTGAATACACTATTATATGCAATTAAGCTGTTTTAAAAATATTGTACTGTAGCTTTAAAAGTACACTGCAGCTGTAAAATGTACACAATGTTCCCTATCAGTCAGTCAAGTTCGACGTAACGTCAGTGTGACTTAATGGGACTTCAACTTCGAGTGTTAACAAAACAAGCCAATGCACCCCAGTGTTGCGGGTATGCAGCGGTGCAAAACGCACAAAAGCTTTTCACTCAGGAGAACACGTCGGAGCGCACAACAGTCTTTCCGCAAATTCCAGAGTGTCTCGGAGCCGATGGCGTGGTTTCGCAAACGCGCTCAGCGAGGTGCTGTCTACTAGACAAAGTGCTGATAGATTGACTGTTACGGTGTGCTGCAGCTTTCTCTCAGCGGAGGTTGCTGTCCAGTGCTGATGCGACCTCCCTGGGGCTTTAAGAGTGTTTCTGAAAGAGCAAACGGTGTGCTAAAAGAGCTCACAGCTTTCTTCTGCGACGGCGTCTTTTTCACGCTGCGACCTCCCCTGGGCGCTCTTTTAAAGAGTGTTTCTGGATGTGTCATTTCCTGGCTTCATCTGATGGTCACGATCTAAAAGACTGTCCTCGTGCTTGGGCTCCACGAGCGATCAGCACGTCTTTTGAGGCAGCATGGCTTCCCGCTCGTGGATGAGTTTCTGGAAGTGGTCATTTCCTGGCTTGCGGGAACATCTGATGGTCATCGCGATCGCGTCCCTCGTGCTTGGGTTCCATATACCTCCTCGCCAAACGGGGGGTATCCCCCTCGCCCTGAGGCAGCACTCGTGGATGAGCTCCTCCGGGTTTCGGATTGCGGACTTCGGCTCATGGTCAGGGTGACCATGAGGATGCTGCGTTCCACCTCCTCGCCAGTGAGGGGGTATCCCCCTCGCCCTGCCCCGCTTCTCACTCCTCCAGCGCCGCACCATCTGGTGTTCGGAGGGCTCGACAGGGCAGGGCCCAGCATCTCTCGGAGCACCAGCAGATCGGGCTCATCGGGGATGGCAGGTTCTGGGTGACGATTCGGCTGCGCTGCCTCCGCAGGAAGAGGATGCCCACAGAACTGAGAGCTTCTCCGTGAGAGCTCGGGCCACGGCCTCGCCTCCCGAGCCCTCAAGGCTGGACGATTGGTTCCTGGGGGCGCAGGCCATCGCGCACCGCCTCCGGTTCCTTTCTTCGGAAGGCATGGAGGAGGGATTAGGTCTTGGAGGCACCTTTTTCTGTCAGAAACAGGCCTAATGCCTCCTGTCCTCACCACCCTCGACGGTGGAGCGGCCCAAGGGTATGTGGGATCCCCACACGAGCGCGCTATTGCCATGCGCTCTGCCAAGCCTGTGAAGCGCCAGGGCAGGCGGCTCCCTCGGACAGCCTCTGATCCTGCTCTTCAGAGAGGGACCACACCACTCCTTCCCCGGAGGAGCGGTGGAGAATCTTTTGTTTCTTTTTGTTCGTTCCGCCCCGGGCCAGTGGTACCCAAAACTTCAAAAAAGAGCAGTTTCCTTTTCCTCCGGGTCCCAAGAGCGAGGATGAGCGCAGGACCCCGTCTCCACACTCCCATCCCCCTCTCCCTTCGATGGGCAGCGCTCCGAGGACGCGATGCCTTCTCCCGCTCTTTGCCCAGCGGGGCCAGGTGAGTGTGCACACACACTCAGAACCACTCGGGACGCACTGCCTTTCGTGTTGGGCCCCTGTTCTGGCCCCACCGCGGGACGTGGTGACTCCCTGGCGTCCGCGACGGTCTCTGGGGGCCTCGGCCCCCTGCGCTGCCTCCGTCAGGAAGAGTAGCGATGCCCGAGTTAGATCCAGAGCTGACTGCTATGCTTTCCGGGCCGCTGAGAGCGTCGGGCTGCACTGGAGGCCTCCGGCCTCTCCCGAGCGCTCAAGGCTGGACGATTGGTTCCTGGGGACGCAGGCCGCGTTGGCACACAGCTGGCCTTGGGGCCTACGCAAATATCTGTTTCCCCCAGTGAGCCTTCTCGCACAGACCCTGTGCAAGGTCAGGGAGGACGAGGAGCAAGTCCTTTTGGTGGCGCCTTACTGGCCCAATCGTACTTGGTTCCCAGAACTGATGCTCCTCGCGACAGCCCCTCCTTGGCAAATTCCTCTGAGGAGGGATCTCCTTTCTCAGATAGGGGGCACCCTCTGGCACCCGCATCCAGACTTGTGGAATCTCCACGTATGGTCCCTGGACGGGACGCGGAGGTTCTTGGTGGGCTACCTCCAGCTGTAGTAAGCACTATCACTTCTGCCAGGGCCCCGTCTACAAGACACGCTTACAGGCTGAAGTGGAACCTGTTTGTCGATTGGTGTTCTCCCCGCCGGGAGGACCCCCGTAGATGCCCAATCGCAGTCGTGCTCTCTTTCCTGCAAGATGGGTTGGAGCGAAGGCTGTCTCCCTCCACCCTCAAAATGTATGTTGCCGCTATTGCCGCACATCACGATGCAGAAGATGGTAAGTCTGTGGGGAAACACGACTTGGTCATCAGGTTCCTTAGAGGGGCGAGGAGGTTAAATCCTCTGTGTCCTCATCTAGTACCCTCTTGGGATCTCCCCTCGGTCCTGTCAGCCTTGAGGGGGGACCCCTTCGAGCCTCTGCAGTCAGTAGAGCTTAAGTTCCTGTCATTGAAGACGGTGCTCCTCGCGGCGTTGGCCACGGTCAAGAGGGTAGGGGACCTGCAAGCATTTTCGGTCGACGATTCGTGCTTAGAATTCGGACCGGGTAACTCTCATGTTGTCCTGAGACCCCGGCCTGGATATGTGCCCAAAGTTCCCACCAAGCCCTTCAGGGATCAGGTGGTGAACTTGCAAGCGCTGCCCCGGGAGGAGGCAGACCCAGCCATTGCTCTGCTCTGTCCCGTCCGCACCTTGCGCATCTACGTGGACTGCACGCAGAGCTTCAGGACCTCAGACCAGCTCTTTGTCTGCTTCGGAGGACAGCAGAAAGGGAAAGCTGTCTCCAAACAAAGATTCGCCCACTGGATAGTGGAGGCTATAGTCTTGGCCTATCAGGCCCGGTGCTTACTGTGCCCCCTTGGTATGAGAGCACACTCTACGAGAGGCGTTGCTTCCTCTTGGGCTTTGGCGTGGGGCACCTCGATAGCAGACATTTGTAAAGCTGCTGGCTGGGCGACACCTAATACATTTGCAAGATTTTATAATATCCGTATAGAGCCAGTGTCCTCCCGTGTACTTGTCTCAGATGGCCAGTAACACTGGAACCTGCTCGGTGTCAATCACGCCTGCTGCGCCATTCCCCTCTACGGACCGGATATGTTCGCTTTGTTGTTTCTCAGTTCAGTTCCCCACGGCGAACCCTGTTGAAGTTCCTCCCACACCCTCGGCAGTCAGGTGTGGCGGAGCGCCAGACGCCAGGTCCAGCACTCGTGTGTTGCCCAAGGTCAGCCCTTGTGCTGGGCTAGGTGCCCTTGTGTAGTGATTCCCCTTTGGGTGATCCCACATGTGTATTCTTCCACGGTACGGCTCCCCTCACGGTGAGCCCGTGTCTTTCCCTGGCAGAGACCTTCTGCCCTCTCTGCTGTGTAGCTATCTCACCCCAGGCTGACTGAGTCTACCTCAGAGACTCCCATATGTAGTACTGCCCTTGGTCAGTCCATATGTGTAATCTCCACATGGTACCTCCTTACGCAGGATGTGGCTCCATAGCGTTCCCCTACTTGGAGTACGCTTTCCCAGTGTTATCCTACCCACTGTACGGAAGCAGCGGTGGCTGTCATCTCTGCCTAAGCCCTGTCCTATCTTCCATCCCAACTGGTGTGGGGGGACTTGCCGGCTTCTGCAGGGCACTGGAGGGGGTCAGCAATAGTGGCGTTTTCCAAGGGATCCCATTAGTCAGTCACACAAACGTCCCGTCGCCATAGTTGCTGTACCACCGCTGTACGGCCGGGGCACACAGTCTCGGCTCCTCAGAGAAAAACTGTTGTGCGTTTGCAACCGCTCATTTCTTTATGTGCATTAGCAGCATGAACGTCTCAGGTTACATATGTAACCATGGTTCCCAGAGTGGGGAACGCCGTCAGCGGGACTCGTGTCTGAAGCATACATAGAAAAACACAACTTGTTGGCCGGAGACAGCCTATGACGTCACTACCGGCGCGACCACAGTACAGAGGGCGCCGGGAGAATACATCATCCACTTCTTCGTCTGAAGCTTGCGTCCGAAGCATGGCACACAGCCTAGGGGACGCAGTGTCTCGTTCCCCACTCGGGGAACCACGGTTACATATGTAACTTGAGACTTTCCCCTTCATGGGAACTTCGAACTGCGTCCCCTAGGGGTCGCTATGGGGAACGATATACCCACGCCACCATTCTGATGGGAGCGCAAGCCAATTCATACAAAAGGCGAGCAATAAGCCAACTCTACCAGGCTAAGGGAGTTGTCCCTGGGACGGTTGATGGCTGTCAGTGACCTTATCCCCTTCGGCCAAAGACCCGAGCTGCATACCCTAAAACTTTACCTGTTAGGTGCCGGGACAACCGGACCCAGGGTAGAGCTCAAAAGGCTTGGAATCAGAAAAAGATTCCTATAAGGGTATATGGCCAAGAGCCTAGTGGTAGTAACTAGGTCCTGGCTGGTCACCCAGGGGCTCCCGCTTGCTCATCACGAGCTCGCTGAGGGAACTGTCTCAACAGACCCTTTGGTAGCGACACACTGTTCAAACCCAAAATATTGGGACAAAAAGGTAGAGTGGGGCCCAAGGCACAAACCAGGGCCTGACCAACTCAAAGAAAGGGCATGAAGCAACAGCACGTAACCCTATCGTACAGGTTTTCAGAAAGAACGCAGAACACTTGATGTGCGATCTTACCACCAGCTGGATTTTAGAAAGTGCACAGAGCCTTAGCGTGTGCCCTTACCATAACATGGATTTGACAATGTTCTATGACAGCTCTGGAGAGCGGAGAACTACTCATTCCTCAGAATGAGAGGGAACTCAGACGCTCAGAAGGGAGCGGTATGCTCATAGGTGACCCTCTATGGTGAGGGGAGCAGTGCTAGCTCGACCATCAATGAGCTCTGGAGAGCGGAGAACTCAATCCTCAGAATGAGAGGGAACTCAGATGCTCAGAAGGGAGCGGCATGCTCAAGGTGACCCTCTATAGTGAGGGGAGCAATGTCATCTCTACCACTGTGCCCTGATGACCAAGGAGGCTCTCACAGAGACCTACGACTTGGCCATATGATCCTGGGTTGAGGTCGTTGGAACAGGGCTCTCATCTTAGCCTGGATCTAGTATCGACGAGTGAGGTAATCACTGCGATAGCCGATAGCCTTTAGAAATGGATCGTACTCATCCATTGGTTCCTGCGCATGAAATTAGTCCCGGAGCGAAGTCCGAAGAGTCAGGTCCGGACCGTCAGTAAGGTAGTTTCTAGGAAACATAGAACGTAACCTAAAACATCATAAGTCCAGTATAGAGAGTTTAATGTTAAGCGCAGGAAGTTTCCACCTAACCTCGGTCAGGTGGAGTTAACGGTGGTTGCAGGGGAATTAGAGAGGAAGATGAGGGAAATGCCCCCTAAGGGAAAGGAGTAGATGTTCTTACTCTGGTCCGGACATGAGTGTTGTTTAGGACGCCTCGTCTGGAACACCTCCCTCAGGTTTTGCCTCTCTCTGACCCACGCCTCCCTCTAGCCCTACCCGCAGGCGGGGGAGGGGCACGAGTCGCGAAACTAGCCTTCTGAGCCCATCTCTGATCCCCAGACCGAGATGGGCTAGGACCGCTGCGTTGTTCGGGCTCAGACCTGGACTTTATTGGAAACCCATATCCAGGTCTTTCAGCAGATCAGCCTGGTACGCCTGAAGCACCGCCATAGTGTGCAACGAAGCGACGGTCTGACCTGCTGCAGCATATGCCCTGCCATTTAAGCAAGATTGAGAGGCTTAGATGGCAAGGAGGGAGCCTTGAGAGAGGATGTCTCGCCCACAGAGAGATAGCTGGCTATCATCTCTTCCACTTCCTCTTCAATGTCAGCATAACTAGTATGCTGAAACCTATGAATGTGAGAAAAATGGCTCTATTTTTTTCACTCCTTCTCAACCTACGCATGGTAGATCAGGAAGAAAAGGAAGGCTCACTCGAGCTGGAGGTTTATGGCCAGTATTTTTTTTGACACTCCATAACCTCCAATAACTCGTCATATGCAGGGCAGGAGGATTGAGAGGGTTCAGTCTAAACTTCCTCGCCCTCAAACATCTCCTGCTCTTCCTGGGCATAACCCAGCAGAGCACTTGCCGCTGAATCGGATGATGTTAGAAAGATCGCATCATCACAGTCCAGCGGCTTGCCCTCATTCTCGGCCGATGCACGTCAAAGGAAAGCTCCCTCTCTAACTCATCGGCCAGATCCAACTGCGAACGCCACGATTTCATTCTCCTCCGTGCCTCGGCAGCGGTGGGTCCCGAATCGCGGGAAGCAGACGGCTGCCACTCTTTCCTCGGAAAGAGGGACAGACAAGAGAGGAGCTTTTCCATAGAAAAAAACTCACAGTACACGCAGACTTCCCCCTCGAGGACATCACGTGCGCGCTCCTCGCCCAAACAAAAAACGCAAAGATTTTGTGTGTCATCGAGTGTCAAATAGCCTGGACACGGATCCACACACTTCTTAAACGTCTTGCTAGTGCTCGCCATGATAATAGATAGAAAACTGTACTCTTACCAGAATGCACGCTTCAAACAAAGCAGTCAGTGAAGACGAAAGAAGTGGATGATGTATTCTCCCGGCGCCCTTTGTACTGTGGTCGCGCCGGTAGTGACGTCATAGGCTGTCGCCGGCCAACAAGTTGTGTTTTTGTATGTATGCTTCAGACACGAGTCACGTTGACGGCGTTCCCCACAGCGACCCCTAGGGGACGCAGTTCGAAGTTCCCATGAAGGGGAACTGAACTTTATTATGTTCAATAAAATTAACTGTCAACTCAGCTCACTAGGATTGAAAAAGGCTTTTATGTAATTGCTATTTCAGTATAAGAGGAAAATCTAATTTTGTGTCAGTTTTCATATAAAAGCAGAGTAAAATCCAGTGCACTTGAAGGGCTCAAAGTATCACAGTGTGCGTTAGATTCACAAGCAAGAAAATTTAACCTAAATCCCACACATGTCTGTAGTTACATATTGCACATGTGTGCAGATATAACAATGCCTTTTTTAACACATTCACAGTACTCCCACACTCAGTCATGTTATTAAATGTTTTGCAATGTGGGCTGATTTTTAATCAAACATGCTAACTTTTTTCTTGACATTCAGGGTTGATTTGTTTGTTTGTGGCCATTTTCCGAGACAAATCATTATTTGAATGGATGTTTGGACTGGTGATTGGTGAATTAGGAAATGAAAGGATAGACAGAGAGATAGATAGAGTGATAACCCGATCTCACAGACATTCATAAAAAACTGTCTGTTTTCGTCTGTCTTATCACAACATGTTAATTTCTTCATGTGTAGTTTTTGTTATTTGCTGTTGTCGCCATTGATATGAGTCGATATTCATCACATCCTGGAGTTTTCCATTCAATTCAAACTCTGGCAAGTCAAGCTGTTTTTCCTGATTCCTAAGTTAAATAACCAATTTCAAGAGCAAGCAGTTGGATAGTATAGGCACCATGTTTTATTAATTCTTTAGCAATGCGAAATAATTTGAAAGCATCAATGGATAAATTATGCCGCATAAGACACTATGTATGTAATATTTTAGAATAACATTTTGGACTTTATAGAGATACATAAAAGTGTTAAGGTAGTTGACATGAAATACTTTTGGGAAGTCTTGCAGTGTGACGTTATGCATCTGAAACTACATTTTAGACAAAAATGTACATATTAACCTAAAATCTTGATAGAAATCCATAAACTTACATGTCAATTGGCAGGTAGAGTGGGAGTTGATTTGAAATAGCAAGCATGGATTAATAGCATGAATATAAATGATAATTAACTTAGTCACAGTGTGGGCTGAGTATCTCAATGTTCAAAGCTCTGCAAAATGCAGGAAAATCAAATTTTGAAAATCTGTTGCTTTTGATGTTAGTCACAGTTTCACCCATGCTTTGACTAAATCAACCTTTGTATTGGTTTGACATTTGCATATGCTCCATTTTCCCATTGCACCTTTCCAGAACCTTTAATAGTTGCATAATAGAATCTGTAAAAAGCATGTAAATTAATACTTGGAGGAAAAACAGGTTGAGGTGACTGACAATCTTTGCAAAAAAGTACATCATGTTTAAGTGAAAGTTCTAACAGCTTTGATGTGAATTGCCATTTTAAAAGGGACTAATTTTCAAATTAAGGAAAGGTGAATCAATAACAATATATCAGTCTATCTTCCTCTACTTGTTTTTCCCTATCTTTTTCCTCACAGTCACTCAATGATCATGTTTAAAAAAAACAAATGCATAATATAATATACTCTCCGCTTTATCTTGTGCTGTCCATTTGTATGATATTAAATGTATGTCATTACCTTTGACCTGTGGGATAAATTCACTTAACAGTTGCAGAACTGTAGCACACAACTTCAGAAGAAAAACTAAAACTGCATCATGAGTATTTAAATTAAGTCTTTTCTGTCCCATCATTTGCATAATTTAGTAAATTGCTACTAAAACAACAAGAACAGCATGTGATAATAAATTACACCATCAGTAGGCATCCTTCAATCTTAGAGATTTCCTCATCCTGCGGCAAGACCACACTTCCATTATTCAATGGCAAGCCATTTCTGGAGAGACATGGAAATCTTGAGCCTCTTTTAAATCCAGCAGGTGTTTACAAGTTTGAATCAGTTTACAGAGATGAGAGGAAGCCACTGTTCCTCATCAGATTATCTTAAGAATCAAAAGTTTTGGGGACAGTTGAGCAAATGCAAATGCATCCACTAAAGAACACAGAACTACTAAGATGGTACAAAAAAGTAAATAAGTAAAAAGTGTAACATTCTGCATTTGCACTGTAGAGTCATTGGATCTTCTTTAATAGTTCAGGATGCATACACAAGTCAATGTCTTCAATGCAGGGAGTCATTCTTATTTTGCAATGCTATGCTTGTGTGCATGCTGATGATAGTGAGTATTTCTGCATTATGTTGTGACCTCTCTTTGTAATTAGCATATTTTAACTGCATGGGTAAACGCAATAATAATTGTGCATTGTTCATCACACTATACACATACAAGTGTGTGTGTAAAGGGCTGCATTTGAAGTCACATTCACTCAGTTGGAAAATGAGAGGTGACGGTCCTCTCGGACCCAGATAGAAAGTTATCAAAATTACTCATCTTCAGACTAGACACATGGCCCATGCCAACCACACTAATCTTCAGTCTTAGCCTTTTTAGAGCACACACATATATATAATGTATATATATATATATATATATACACACTCACCGGCCACTTTATTAGGTACACCTGTTCAATTGCTTGGTAACACAAATTGCTAATCAGCCAATCACATGGCATCAACTCAGTGCCTTTAGGCATCTAGAGTTGGTGAAGACAAATTGCTGAACTTCAATCCGAGCATCAGAATGGGGAAGAAAGAGTATTTAAGTGACTTTGAACGTGGAATGTTTGTTGGTGCCAGACGGGCTGGTCTGAGCATTTAAAAAACTGCTGATCTACTGGGATTTCTATGCACAACCATCTCTAGGGTTTACAGAGAATGGTCAGAAAAAAAGAAAATATCCAGTGAGTGGCAGTTGTGTGGACGAAAATGCCCCTGTTGATGTCAGAGGTCAGACGAGAATGGGCAGACTGGTTAGAGATGATAGAAAGGCAACAGTAACTCAAATAACCACTAGTTACAACCAAGGTATGCAGAATACCATCTCTGAACACACAAAATGTCGAACCCTGAAGCAGATGGGATACATCAGCAGAAGACCACACCGTGTGCCGCTCCTGTCAGGAAGGAAACGGAGGCTACAATTCACACAGGCTCACCAAAATTGGACAACAGAAGATTGTAAAAAAGTTGCCCGTGTAATGAGTCTCGATTTCTGCTGTGACATTCAGATGGTAGGGTCAGAATTTGGCATAAAGAACATGAAAAGCATGGATCCATCCTGCCTTGTCTCAACGGTTCATGCTGCTGGTGGTGGTGTAATGGTGTGGGGGATATTTGCTTGGCACACTTTGGGACTATGTCCATCCCTTAATGCCAGTGTACCCATCTTCTGATGGCTACTGGATAATGCACCATGTCACAAAGCTCAAATCATCTCAGACTGGTTTCTTGAACATGACAATGAGTTCAACTGCTCCACCGCCCAGATCTCAATCCAATCTTTGGGATGTGGTGGAAACTGCATCATGGATGTTCTATGATATTATCATGTCAATATGGACCAAAATCTCTGAGTAAGTTTCCAACTCCTTGTTGAATCTATGCCACGAGAATTAAAGTGGCCAGTTCTGAGTCAAGGTGTGTAAAAGGCCAGATGTGTGTTAAAATACATATTTGCACTCAATTGCATAAGCCCCCCCCCCCCCCTAACACAGTGTATAATATACTATTCATGCTACTGAGAATAAAGTGTGCCCTCAATTTAGCATGAAAAGCTGTTAATACGGCCTGGGATTTAGCAGATCCACCACTTTCGATGAAGTCACACTCTTACAAAGCGACAACTGCGCTGAGAGACATTTGTGGGGATGTGTTAAGCTATCAATTAGATAATTCGAGGATGTGTGCATTGTGTGTCTTTGTCTGTGTTCACGTTTACGTTCCACCTCCTCTAGTGTAAGCAGTTCTGTGAAACCATTTGCATGAGACTTGCATGAGGATATGATATTTATCCGTATGTATGTGTCTAATGGCAAACTGTGCTCTGAATTCACAGTAAACGAAGGAGGAATCAAACAGGCCTCTAACTCCTGTCCAGACCCGGGGGAACCTGAAAATGGCAAGCGCGTAGGCAACGACTTTAGGTAATCACCCTTAGGTACTGTGTGTCCCAATAATGGCTTCGTGAGAATGTATCTGGTGACCATTATTCCCACATTCTTCACCAAGAAAGCCAGCATTAGATGCTAATAATTACATTCGTATTGGTCAGTCTCAGCATTCTAATGTTTCCTAATATTCACCATCATACATGCAGACAAAATACTGTAATAATGTTTTTTTTGCTGTACTGATAGTTTTTT
Source organism: Ptychobarbus kaznakovi (assembly GCA_027422405.1). Classification (NCBI taxonomy): domain Eukaryota; kingdom Metazoa; phylum Chordata; class Actinopteri; order Cypriniformes; family Cyprinidae; genus Ptychobarbus; species Ptychobarbus kaznakovi. Next base: position 10,671,124 of record CM049802.1, read on the forward strand.
TTTAGCAGAAGTTTTAAAGGGATCCCCGGGTATTAAGACATGTATAGCTAAATATAACGTAAATGATGTCTCTTATTTAAATATGTAGTAGAAAACCCATAAAAGATGTATGTTATTTAAAAAAAATCGACATTGTTTTTGGACTATGGGTGGCGCCATTATTTTATGTGCACAGTGCATTCTGCGTCGATGACGTCAAATGGTTGCCCTCAGTGAGCTACTGGCGCTTATTTCTATAGCCTTTGGCTTTTTACCGAAACACAACTCAGAATACACTACTCAGAAAATAAAATATTGATACGATACCACATTGTGTGGCTTTTGGTTGTAATTTTCAGTCGAAATGCAACAAGAGCAGCAATGTAAGACTTTCCTAGCGATAAGAAGAGGAGAAAAAAATTGGAAGATGCCTGTGGACGAATAAAACTTCCTAAAGACCCGCTTCTTTTTCTCTCCACTTTAGCCCTGATGCCTTTGAATCTTTTAGTAGATCCCAGCTACTGAAAGAGCTTACAATCGGCTGAGACAAGAAACGTTAGATGCCATCTGTTAGGATGAAAATACTAGAGGAGTTTCTCAGCACAGATCTTCTGGATATCAGAGGCGTTTAGAATCCTTGTGGGGGAAAAAAATCCATGGTACAGCATTTGGTTTAAACCTATACTTATATCCATCGCCACCTGTAAGCTCTTTCGGTAGCTATGGTCATCATATCAGTATTTTATTTTCCGAGTGGTCTATTCCGAGTTGTGTTTTGGTAAAAATAGCAACAAGTAGCGGCAGTAGCTCACTGCTCAAAATGGCGCCCCCCCATAGTCCAAAATATGTATAAAACTATGTGATTTTTTTAAATAACAGAAACATTCATGGGTTTTCTACTACATATTTCAGTAAGATACATAAATTACGTTATATTAAGCCATACAAGTTTTAATACCCAGGGATCCCTTTAAGATTACATGCAGACAAGTTCAATAATTTCAACTCAAGTCAATATATATTGTCCATATACAGTATGGAAGACTAGTTGTGTAATAAATGGATTAATGTACAGTCAGCCCTTGCATATTCAATTTTCCAAGAAGAGAAGAAACCTGTATTATGGATATAGCACATCTACACGGATACTTGTCATTAATATTGTGACATCTGAATATCTTCTAGTAGTGTCCTCTGTTTAGCACTCCCAGAGCATATAAATCATGTTCTCCAGACCAGGCTCTTCCAAGACTTTCCCAATGTCACGCTAATACCAGCTCCACAGGGAAGCTGACAATATGAGCATGGCTTTACCGCTAATTAGGGCTAGTCGATTGAAAGTGTAACACTGGTGTTATTTTAAGTTTTTGTGTAACATGGCTTTAAGATTGCAGAAAATCCCAGCGAATTCTGCAGGAGCGTTTGATATTTGTTAGCAAAGGGTTTTACACACAAGATCGTGCAACATGCTGTAAAATAACTGTTTGCGGTTTCCTCAAATGAAGGTGTAGGATTGTCAAAATGTGAAAGTGTCGGCGCTTGCTGAGTGGATTTGTTGAGTTCTGCTCAACCACAGGTTGAAGGAATGGAGGAAGCTTCAAACTAGACTTTTATAAAGTATCAAGAAGCGCCACAGTATTGATTGAATGCTAGCAAGGAGGATAAGACGCTCTTTTGATATCCTTTTATTTATTTATCCCCCTCTTGTGCATGCTGCAATACTTTTCTCTCAAACTTATTTGTTTATGTACATTGCGTCAAACCGAGAGTAGATGGCATATTTAATTTGAAATTATAATTTTTTTGGAAAGACGAACATTATTTTTCTGTGGCATCTAGCATGAATGACCGTGGTACACAACGTTATAGCCCAATGAACTGTGCTTTTAGCTATAAAAGCCTCATTTCCACGTGCATCAAATTAAATATGGCATTCACCCTGATTATTCAGTCATACTAATGGATTTGTGTTGGATCTGATTTGTTTGTCATCCTGTGTGTGTCCACACGCGCATATGGTCCTGATCCCTACAGTATTGGTGCCACAGCCCAGTTCACCTGTGATGAAGACCACGTTCTCCAGGGATCCAAGAGCATCACATGTCAGAGAGTGGCGGAGGTGTTCGCGGCATGGACTGATCATAGACCTGTGTGTAGAGGTGAGTCTGTTACCTGCAAACCACACTGAATATGTGTGATTCCATTTAAATTCAAGAAGTGTAAATCAGATTAATATTGGATGGTGCTTATTGGTGGCCTAGTCCTGCAGTTTAAAGGGGTAGTTCCACCAAAACCCTTCTGTCAGCATTTACTCACTTTCATGCTCCAAACTTTCTGCATGTACTGTAAAATGAGATGCTTATAAGATTGTTCATGCTGCTTTTTGCCATACAGTGAAAGTGGATGAGTACCAGAGGCTGCTCTAAAAGGTTCCAAAAAAGCATCATAAAATTGGTGTGATTTGTGCTCTGTATTCCAACATTTATGAAGCCACACAATACACTCTCAGAATTTTTTTGCAAAAATCGTACCTTTAGGTGTACAACAGCTAGTCACATAGTACATTATTTACCCTTTAAACCCCTTTAGTAGTACCTTAAAGCGATAGTTCACTCAAAAATGAAAATTATGTCATTAATTACTCACACTCATGTTGTTCCAAACCTGTAGTACCTTTGTTCATTTTCGGAACACAAAGATGAGATGAATATCAATATTTTTGTTCCGAAGATGAATAAAGCCTTACAGGTTTGGAACAACATGAGGGTGAGTAATTAATGACAGAATTTACAATTTTGAGTGAACACCTGGGTACATACTCTAAGGTACTAATATTCACCTTCCAGTGATAGATACGATAAAAAGTTGTCCTTTTAAGGATACTGCCTCAGTGAAAAGGTATACATTTTAAATAATTTTTTTTCTGACAGTGTAGCTTTGAAACAGACTGGAATTAGAGATGCAAAATTCTTGCCCTCAAATCACATTCACTTAAAGGCAGGGTAAGCAATTTCTGGAAGCCAATGTTGATATTTGAAATCACCAAAATAAACACGCCCCTACCCCAAAAGGGTCTCGCCCCTATTTTGATAGATACGCCCCACATATACATAGCCTACGCAACCCAGGCAACGATTAGTTCTGTGAAGCATAAGGAGCTTTTCCACCAAAATTACCTGGAAAAATGTCCCAGGAACTTTTTTCCCCCAGACCTGTTGCTGTCTGCATTTCCATCATGGTCTAAGAATCAGGAAGATTAGGCAAATAGTCTGGTGACTTAACGTTAGGTCTGTGCGTGTTTCTCAATACCAAGTACGCAAATTTTGGACTTGCATCCACGGTAGTTCGGACTTCATGACTTAGACTCGGGAGTGTGAGCTCCCGCGGACAGAACGACGCAAGTCCGGTAATTCTGCAAAGAGCAGCGTACTTGAGCTACTGCAATTTTCCTCACTTTATTTACAGACGAAATACATCAAACACCACTGCCTCTTTTCATTTTCATTTTAACATATCAATAGAACAGTAGAATAAAGACCAAAGATTGCCTGTTAGATTTACCCAAAATGAACTATATCTTATGTTTAACCACTACAGAGACATCAGAGCCAGCGGTAAATGTCAGAAGGACTAGCTGAGGTTAAGCTACTCTCTTTGGGATACATGAGCATTGAGCGCCCGGTGATCGCAAAAGCTCACGTCTCGGTGAAGCACAATTTCAAATAGGCACTGTTTTTATAAATAAACCGCAGATTTGATTCGTGCATTTGGTTCGAGCATTTGGTTCGTGCATTTGGTTCGTACTGCATTTGGTTCGTGCAGTACTAAAAAACGAACCAATGGCTCGGCAGCGGCGTGTGAGCCTATGGCTATGCAGCCCGCCATAGCCTGCCAAAATAGGCCCGCTTTGCCGCCGCATCTCAGATTTATTCTCATCAGCGACGAAGACCCTTCCTCACTGACTCTTCGCTGACGCCGGGATCCGCCGTTGAAACGTCTCAGCATTTGGATTGGACCTATTGCAGTATTCGGATTGGACCTCTTGCAGCGGCCTGCTTGCAGATTAGGTCGATTGTTGCAAATGCCGCACCGTCATTGTATGACGTGCAGTTCCCCGCTGCACGCTGATGACACTCACGCTGAGTGTGTGTCATGCTTGGGGAAATCCCACGCTGACACTGCGCTCAGCGGGGACTGACTGCTCTCATTGCGAGACTTTCAGTCTTGCCTCTCTGCGTTCGCGGATGGCTTTCTTTTCAGAGTACGACTCCGCCCCTCGCGCCCTCCCAATTTCTTCCTCTCAAGGACCCATGAGGGCAGAGGATTCGAGCGGCCGGTGACAAGTGAGCTCACGTCGGCTCAATGCCCGCGTGTCTCGCCATCACCACAGAGAGAGCATTCGCCTGTCCTCTTCCGCGTCATGACAAAGGCTGTCAATGAGCTCAGGCTCGAATGGTCTCCGCCTGAGGAGTCATCTCGCAGCAGGTTGGATGAGTGGATTCTCCCGGGGAGCCATCTGGCCCTCAGCCAACGCTCGTCCCCCTTCTTCCTCGAAGTTCATGACGAGCTCACAGAATCGTGGCGCGCCCCCTACTCGTCTCGCATCCGTCCTTCTGCTTCCGCTGCTCTCACATCAGTTGACGCCGCTGAAGAGAAAGGATACGAGCACCTGCCCCCTCTGGATGAGTCCATGGCCGCACATCTCTGCCCGCCCATGGCTATCGGATGGAAGGCGAGGGCGAGCCATCCTTCCAAGCCGTGCAGAGCCACATCTGCACTCGCTGGATGCACCTACTCGGCGGCTGGATAAGCGGCTTCGGCACTGCACTCTATGGCTGTGCTCCAGGTCTTCCAGGCCAAGATACTCGCCAGTGAGGAAGCCGGTCTGGATGCAGCTTCACTCAGGGACCTGAGGAGCGCGACAGACCTGGCTCTAGGCGCCACCAAAGCCACCGCCCAAGCCATCGGGCGTTCGATGTCCAGCCTGATAGTTTTAGAGCACCACCTCAGGCTCACGGTGATGGAGATGAAAGAGGCGGACAAAGTTCCCTTCCTCGACGTTCTGGTTTCTCTGGCAGCCGGTTTGGACCAGCTGTGGAGGGCTTTGCGGAACGCTTCACGGAGGCTCAGAAGTCGTCTCAAGCGATGCGACACTTCCTCCTGAAACGCACCAGCTCTTCTGCTGCTTCCAGTTGCCCTAGGCCTGCGCCGACTCAGCAGACAGCTAAGCCAACGCCAGCCACCCCTGAGCCCCGTCCTCCTAACACTTGGCACGACACCAAGGACCCTGGCTCCAGATCCCCTTGGATCCGGCGCCTCAGAAGTCGTCCTGATCAGCCAGAAAGAGGAGGGGCCAGAGTCTCGCTAACGTCAGATCACGCCACTAGCAGACTCTAATGTGCCTCTTGCCACCCGCTTAGCGCTGGGTGCAGAGGAAAGTGTTTTTTTGGTTCCCCACTGGCCCACTTTAGTGCCCGGGTGTCCGACCGCTGTTATAGCGGACAAAATAAAACACATACATTTTCAAAAAGAGAGCAAACGTTTTTTTCTGCCTAGCATAAACGTCCTGCCCTTATGCAGCCAGTCTTTAGAGCCGTTTCAACCTCTTGCCACGCGGGCCGAGGCCTGGCAGGCCATCCCCGGTGTGTCAGAGTGGGTAATGGCTACGATAAGACGAGGTTATATTCTCCAATTTGCTCGAAGACCACCGCGCTTCTGCGGTGTGTTTGCCACCACAGTGCGCAACGAGGACACTCAAGTCCTCCGTGCAGAGGTGATGAATCTACTGGAAAAGGGAGCCATAGAAGTCAAGAGTCAAGCTTCTACAGCCGATACTTCCTCGTCCCCAAAAAAGACGGTGGCCTGCGACCTATTCTAGATCTCAGACTCCTGAATTACGCCCTGATGAAAAGGTTGTTCAGGATGATCACTTTGAAACAGATCCTCTCGCAAATATGACCAAGGGACTGGTTCATGTCGCTGGATCTGAAAGACGCGTACTTTCACATCCAGGTAGACCCCATCAGAGATGATTCTTGAGATTCGCATTCAAAGGGGTGGCATATCAATACAAGGTCCTCCCATTTGGACTTATGTTGCCTGGGGCTCAGGGTCAACTTTGCCAAGAGCATACTGTCACCCAGCCAACGAGTTTCGTTCCTGGGCACAGTTATCAACTCAGTGCAGATGACAGCAACTGTCTCAGTGGAGCGAGCCACGACAATTCAGCGCCACGCGGCTTCCTTCGAGGAAGGGACCGCCCGTCCGCTCAAAGCTTACAGAAAATTCTGGTCCTTATGGCAGCAGCTTCGTCAGTACTTCAGTTGCGTCTTCTTCACATGCGACCTATCCAGTTCTGACTGAAGCAGAGGGTTCCATCCGCAGCTTGGCATCACGGATGCCACCGCTTAACGGTGACTTGGGCTTGTGTATCAGCCATGTCACGTTGGAGAGACCTCCTCTGGCTAAAGCAAGGCGTGATCTTAGACACGGCGCTCACAGAAGGGAGGTTGTCACGACAGACGCTTCCAACAAGGGTTGGGAAGCGCTGTGCGAAGGCAAACCGACCTTCGGTCTTTGGTCCGAAAAGGAGTCAACTGCCTAGAAATGCTAGCAGTGTGCCAGGCCTGTCAATTCTTCCTGCCGGACATACGGGGACACCATGTGCTAGTACGCTCAGACAGCAGGTCCGTGGTGTCATACATAAATCACCAGGGCGGCTTCGTCTCGAAGCGACTCTGCACGCTGGTGAACGACCTTCTTGTGTGAGCTCAGACCAATCTGCTCTCACTGAAGGCGACGCATGTGCCGGGCAAGATGAACAATGGAGCAGACATGTTGTCAAGGAATAACGTCTCCTCAGGGGAATGAACGCTCCACCCGCTCGCGGTTCAGAAAATTTGGGAAGTCTTTGGCAGAGCTCGAGTAGACCTCTTCGCCTCCTAAGAAAACTCTCACTGCCAAATCTTTTTCACAAAGAGCACGGATGCCCTCTTCCACTCTATGTTTTCCCCCAATCGCTCTGCTACCACAGGTACTCAGGCGAATCAGGGAGCAACGGCACAAGCTTATTCTAATAGCCCCCCTCTAGAGGAGTTATTCCAGCTGCTCGAAGCAGCCCCATGACTGATCCCCTTGAGATGGGACCTCTTCTCTCAAGCGAACAGTACGCTATGGCATCCACGGCCCGAGTTATGGGCTCTGCATGTGTGGCCGCTCAACAGGAGCCTTTCGGCCTCGCAGAGCGTGTCCTAAACATGATGGCAGAAGCTAGAGCCCCGTCTACTCGACGCCTCTACGCTCTGAAATGGTCTGTTTTCTCGACTTGGTGTCAAGACCGCGACTTTGATTCGGTTACCTCCGATGTGTCAGTGGTTCTTTAATTTCTGCAGGAGATGTTGGATAAACAGCGTTCCTCATCCACCATCAAAGTTTACGCGGAAGCCATAGCGGCTTTCCATGCCCCTATTGCTGGACGATCGGTGGGCAGAGATAGTGCGGTGATTACAATTTTTACGAGATGCCAGGAGAATGAATCCCCGCGTCCTCGTAAAGTTCCACCTTGGGACTTACATACCGTACTAAGGACCCTGAAAGGGCCCCAGTTTGAACTATTGCAATCCACGAGCCTCAGAGCCCTCTCGTTAAAAAACGCCCTGCTGCTAGCACTGGCGTCAGTCAAGCAAGTAGGAGACCTGCAGGCCCTCTCCATTAACCGGGCTTGCCTGGAATTCGGGCCTAACGACTCCAAGGTCGTCCTGAAACCAAGGCTGGGTTATGTACCTAAGGTGCTCTCCACTCCATTCAGAGCCCAGGTTTTCCCCTCAACGGGTTGCCAGGAATTGTCCCTTCTCTGCCCCGTCAGGGCCCTGAGGGTAAACATTGAGCATTCTGCCTCTTTACAGGAAATCAGAACAGCTTTTTGTCGGCTTCGGTAACCGCGCCAAAGGTGGCCCCATTACAATATCGCAAGGGAACGTACTCGGTTACTATCGTAACCTCAGTTCCCTGAGATATGGAACGAGAGGCAGCAAGCTGTCCTCAGTCGCTGCTTCGCTGAACGTCCCTGCCTTTGTGCTTAAATTAGAGTTCATTGTTTTTTTAGTACTGCACGAACCAATGGACGTGCAGTTACACTGTGTGATTAAAAAAGGCTTCAGTTGAAGAGGACAAAATAGGTTTTTCCCATACAAGCGTCTTCGACGCAGTACTCGTTCCATGTCTCAGGGAACTGAGGTTACGATAGTAACGAGTATGTTTCTGTTGCACGGAATGGAACTGTTGCAGCTTGCGCAAAATGAAAACAAAGTTACACTAGCGGTGCACCAGCTTAAAATGACGTGCTTATCAGAGACAAGGAGGCTACTACACACACTATTAACTATGAAAGAGGAACCAAACATCGATACTTAATTTCCAGGATCTAAGCTATTTTATTAATGAAAGTCGATGGGCAGCGTTGACAACAAGTTTCTGTCCTCCTAAATGTTTGTGTGGGCAGCTCGATCTCACAAACCAAAATAATATACATGATTTTCTTAGGCCATAGGTAAAATCAGATGTATAAAGATTATTAAAACTAATATATGGATGACAGTTGATTGCAATAATAGTTTAGTTTATTCCCCTCATTAGTAACAGTGTTCTCTGTGGGATAAATACAGTTAATATTAGTCTTATATTAATAATACTTAATCAACATCTTTATCATCCCTGTTATGGTATTATTCATAAGTAAAAAAAAATAAAAAAAATATCACTATCTTTCCAAATTCTGTAACTCTGGTCCAAAAGAAATGTAGAAAGAATATAACAAATTAAAACACCAAATACATTTGTGATCTATTTCCATTAGTTATTTTCAAAAGGGAAATACTGACATGAATTTTATAGAGCAGAGGTCAAGTTTTTTAATTCCAATAGGAGAGATGTTCTTTTTTTTCTTTAGTATTATTATTTTGTGCTGTATTATTGGTTGTTGTGTTATTTCTGTTTCAAAAGGCAGCAATAAATAATGCTTTAATATCTGAAGAGTGTTTATGTGATTTTATGTTGTGAAATGGATAAATGCATAGTAATTGTGAAACCGTGATTATTTCTCAGACTATAATCGTACCAACAAACTCTATAATTGCATATCTACTCACCATTCACTTGAATTGTATGAAAGAAGAGGAACTTGAATATTCTACTTAAATTTCCTTCTGAGTTCCAGAGAAGAAACTAAGCTATATGGGTTTTAGGGTGCACAAATTGTTTTTGGGTGAACTATCCTTTTAAGATTAAACCTACACGGTCTCTATATAGGTTGTCAGCCTCTCTTATGAATGTGGGTCAGCCATCGTGAAGAGATATTTAGACTGAATACTTAGTAGGATTAATTATTGGTAGAAGGGGTAGGTTAGAAGGGGTAATATTAATTAATTTCAGGAGTGTTTGCAGTTGACTTGTGACAAGCTTACTAATCAACTTTTGTTCCCCACTGGATCAGATAGTATTGCCATGGCAACTAGTAAAATGCAGAGCAGAATTTGCATGCCAGCAGTGACTTCTAGCTTTTCACAGCCCTAATAACTTGAAGTGTCAGTTGGCTGCCCTGGGCAAACAAACAGGAATTGAACTGTCTCCATCATTCAGGAGGACACTTTAATTATAGCTCAAAATGATGTGGAGTGACACAGACACTTTCATCAGCATTTTGAGATCACTGGGTGTTCTGTTTTTTACTTATTTTACTTGATAATTTTAAACACTTATCAGTAATCAAACAAGCACAATATGAATTAATTTAGACATAGCATAATAAGTTAATTATTATCTCTGTTTTAGTGTTTATTTAAAACAAGGGCATCTTGCTATTAATGTAGTCTCCAATCTGTTAGTTAGCAGCTTGCACCGTTTTTTAATGTTCAGCTATCCAGCAGAAGTGACTAGCCAGTTTTAAATCCCTGTTGCACAGGGGTGGGAATGTTGTAAAACCGCACAAAGCTACAGAATTACTATGCATGTAAAATTATAATTATTAAACGACAAGGTTTATAAATGGCTTTTATTGAGGTTTTAGTTTATCTTGCATGTTTTTAATCAGATTATATAAAATATTAAACTGGATATAATAACAAGGGATATTAATCTGTCATATGGTCATGTTACTATGTGCCCTGCCTATGTGTTTAATTCGATTACAGTAGACTTTTTTCAAGTGACCAATCTCTCTTAAAACATATTTTTGTCAGTCAAAGCTGTGGATAGCCACTAATGAAAGGGGGCTTGCATGTTCTTGTGCTGTCATCAGAATTAATAGATTTGGTAGTGGTAGAATCACATTAGGCAGTTAGGCTAATGTACTTTTAAACCAAAGAGGAAGAAAAATAGGTAGGAGGAAGGAAATTGGTAAAGTGTTTATCTGGTCCTTGAGTTAGTTTGACTGAGTTTTGTTCCATTTTTAAGTGATTATTGTAGGTGTTTAAGTGTAAACAAGTGACATTTCTTTCAAAAATGAATCACTGATTCATTCATACAATGATTTGTTTATTAACAGGAGCAAAACAAGTCTGAAATTGCATACACTCTTAGCTCTTACTTCTTTTTAATAAGTAATTACTTCATACTACATTTGTCATGTTATCGTTGTCATGTGACCTATCAGTGTCAGTTGCACCACTTCACTGCCATTTGCAAAACCTCTTAAGTGACCTCATGGGATAGTAAAGTGATCATTTTTGTTGGCATACCACAAAAAGACAGAATAATTGACAATATTGTCTAAAATGCAATAGTACCAAATTAATGTTAGTTACTAAATGTTAACTTCTTACTTGCAATGTTGAACTTTTACAATATTGTGAAATTGTGCCAGCACTCTTGCTCATATGGGTTTACCTAAATTTACCATTCTATAAAGCTTGTAGAGTGGATTTTTTTCAGATATGAACAATTTACATCCTTAATTTTGTTTTTTTGTCTCTCTTTTTCTCTTTACATTTAGCTTTGATTGTAATAAACGTCAGTCTTACGCAAGCAAGGGTTCTTTTCATTGTTTTGTGAAGGTGGGTTAAAAAGTGACAGGCTATCGTTGACCAAGTAATGAATTGTTTGCTCATACTGTCCTTTAATTTTATAGATAATTTATCTCTGGCTGCTTTGCTACAGGCGAGAGAGCCAAGCCAAGGCCGTTCATTTAGCAAGCCGTAATTGAGCTGTCAGGGAAGGCCCAAGCATGCGCAGATATACGTCACTGTGAGAACTGATGTAGCTTTCTGGACCGCTTCCCTGAGCTCTTAAATCTCAAGCTTGTCCATAAGTCGTTGTTGCTAGTATGTAAGAACTGTACAACAACACTGAGAGCTAGCGACAGGAATAACAGCAGAGATGGACATGTGAATTGTTTATGGACACTCTGTGTACACCGCATCAGTGTTGTTGCTCTAGTTTCACGCGTCTAGAGAAAAGTGGAAAGGACTAGGAGACATTATGAGATGAGATAACATGATGGAGAGAGAGATGCAGAAGGTAAAACAAACAGTAGAAGTGTGTACTGTCGTTTATTGTCCAATAAAAACCATTACCTCAGTCCTTAATTAAGAAATCATTCTAATATTCTGATTTGGTGCTCAAGAAACATTTCTGATTATTATTATTAAAGTGCAAAACAGTTGTGCTGCTTACTAATTAAAATTTTCCCTTATATAGTTTATGTATTCTGGTTTCATGTAGCATCGTCTCAGTTGGTTTGTGCTGTCTAATGCCAAAAAACAAATGGGCACTCAAGTGACAAGAAGGTAGTAATTTAGTAAAGTAGAGAGTTAAATATTTAATTGGGGAAACAACATGATATATTTTATGTTGATAAATCTATTACACGTTTTTTAAAACAAGCTAAAATTAATTTGTCAAATTTGCTTGGTCTGCTACATTTTGAACTGTTGATTGAACATAAAACTATATTTTGAACAAAAAGCTGTTAATAAATCAGTGCTAGAAGAGTAAGAGGGAAGGATGTTGAATTTGTTTAACCACATATAACTTGTAGCCAAGGGTAGAAATCATCCTGTGATACGCAACTTGCTAGCTGTGTCAGATTTGTGTTAAGGAGTGCCTACAGCTATCTGGACAGCTGCCTTCTTCGTTGGGAGTCTGCACGCTCAGAGAACATGACCCCCTACTGCGCAGGCTTACAAAACCCCCATTCCCCTGCAATGTTACCCACTCCAGAACCCTCTCAGTATAGATGAGAAGTGAGTTTCTGCATGAGTCCACGCCCCCAACTTTGTCTCTTTCACACACATGTGAATTTTGTACGACTATCTCTCAGCGGGCCCTAACCTTTAGCTCTCGAATAAATCAGCACCTTCATGTCACTTGGGTGCCTGTTTGTTCCTGACGCTACAGGCTGCACAAATTAAATGAGAAGATGCTACATGAAATCATGCAGAAAATTGCCTGGATCTATGTAATTTTTTTTGCATCCCGGGGGTACGTTGAGTTAATCATACATTTTTGTTCATCCATTTATTTGGACCGACACCTGACATCCTCCCTTTGCATTCCCCTCCTTTTTTCTTTGCATTCCCCTTTTCTTTATTTTTGTTGTTGTTAAACAGTATATTGTGATTAATCAGGGGAATTTGTTGTGAAAATAGAGGTTTGTAATTGTATAGCCTTAATAGAACAGACCTCTTAATATTGTAACAGTCGTTCGCAACTTGTGGGTCATGACAGCTGGGAAGATACAATGTAAAATTAAGTTAATAAAGTGAAGTAACCGTATAATCGTGCATACCTAAGATGGCAATGTAAATACAAAAATACTATGTGAGATGTTTGCTAAGGTATGTACAGAAAATATGATATTATTGCTGTATCATTCTGTTCTAAAGACTAGTTGAAAATCAGGAGATTAATGACAGTTATTTAATTATTAGCACAATTATTATATGCTTAGTTTTTAAATACAAAAAATAAGGTTTATTATTGTTTATTTATTTAATATGCTGAACAAATATATGCTGTATGTTTATTAATTAAAAAAGTAAACAGTTTTAAATTGTATCATTTGCTTTATTTATTAGTCAATGATTTAATCTAGGGAAAAAGGGTTTTAAAATAACATGCATATTGTTTTTTTTTAATTGGGGCATTATAAATATGAGAAAATGTGAATCAGACTACATTAAACAAGAGATTGCTTTCAACAGGGATAAATATGATTTTTGCCAACCACAATGTTTTTAGCACAGTGAGTTATTGGCTGTCGAGAGCATGAAACCATTGCGATTCAATTTTGTATGATGAACACTTTTGGTACTTGATGTACCACTTGTTGTCCAAAATAAAATTTTAATACAGTTCATGTAATGCATATGCGTCACAAGCTACATCTGTAACATGAGGTAATATTTTAAATTGCCAAGCTTCATAATATGTTATTATTAATAAACACACACACATATTTAGCCCTCAGCTCTCACTGTCTGCACATAGGTTTATTGGTACTCCTCCCTTATGACTGTTGATATGTGATTCACGATTCACGCAAACACCTCATCAGTTCAAGCTAAAGTTTATTACGGATATTAGACTGGAGAGAGCTTCTCACAGGATACTTCTCTAATTAGGAGCCCCTTGACGAGAGAATGACTTTTAGAGGAAAAAGTACGCTTTCGGGCCTGAAGGAGCCTCACGGATCCCCATTCGCTTGCCTGAGATAATGAGTTATTCATTTTCAAAAGCAATCAAGATGTCAGGAGCCGATAGTGAAACCTGCTGCCGTTGGAGATAATGCCTCCTTGTCTTTTCATCAAAGCCCTGTCACGTTGACATCAACCATGATAAATGCAGCAAAAATACAAGAGGCTGGATTTGAGAGGGCATAAACCCGCACTCGTCAATTTTAAGATATCACTGTCGCTGGCTTTGGGAGAGAAAAACCAGAGCGTGTCTACTTAGCAAATTATAACTGACATTTATATATTAAGATGACGAATCAGGCCCAAGTGTGTTTGGCTAAGCCTGCTTCGAATTAGCTTGTTTAGCCGGCATGAAGTTAGTCATCTGAGGATTTGATTGGATTGCTAATCGTTGACAAATTAAGACGGTCATGGATGACTGGTGGAGGCTTGTGGCTTATATTCCAATATAAGCTGTGCAAATCCCACAAAAACATTACGAGCGGTAAGTGAAACGCAATCCCTCGAGATGGTGGGGTTGCAGACTTTTTTCCTAATTATCGATTCAATAGTAAAAAACATTACGTGGCCGCTGACCGCAGCTGAAACCAATTAGCTGAGACTTTGACTGATGTTTTTGAAGAGAAAAGGCACTTTCCTGATATATTTCTTATTATTTCCTCTCTTGTTCTCTTTTCTCTCTCTCCTCTTTACAGTGAAAACTTGTGGATCTAATCTTCAAGGTACGTCAGGGACGTTCGCCTCACCCAATTTCCCCATTCAGTATGAGAGCAACTCCCAGTGTGTGTGGATCATCACAGCCAGCAACCTAAACAAGGTACGAGCAAAGATGTGTGTTTGATAATGCTCTAATGCCTTTTATTGTCTATAACATGTAGATGTTAGAACAATTTATGTTGGTTTTTAATGAGTAGCTCGCAGGTAGAAAGAACATTACCAAAGTATGTTATATCTGATGCACTCATGGTTCACAAGTCAAGGGATTTCAAAACCAAATTTCCCATTTACATTCATCATAGATATAGGAAAATATGTCTGATAAGAAGCGTTCTTGTTTTTGCTCCATCAAACTTTGTGTTATTTTACTGGGCTCATTCACAAGTTTTAATTTTAAAGCCAAACATCACTGACAGGAATGACTTTTAATTCATCAAAAGATTCTGTCACCGACTAATTCAACTTGCTCAACCAATCCAGTTTGAATTCAGTTGATAACTGATAATCAGCTAAAGCTTAGCTCAGCTTTCTTTTCTTTTAGGACTGTACCCACCAAAAGTGTCATGCCATTAAAGTGAATTTTAAATTAAACTTCCAAAATTATGGCATCTTTTAGAATTAAACTGCATAATTATTGTAAGCAAAAAGTCTTGTCTAAAGTACTGTGTAAGAAATCACTAAAGACTGGAGTAATGAATGCTAAAGATGTTGGAATAAATTACATTATAAAATATATTACAAAGAAAAGTAAATTATAATATTTCACAATATAACTGTTTTTGAAATTGGTGAACATACAATAAGAGATTTATTTCAGAAACATAAAAAACATTGAAACCTTAACTCCAAACCTTTGAAGTTATAGTGTAGCTTTTTGAAATGTTTAGATGTTGTATGCGATGAGGGGCTGAACAGTTTGTATCAGGTGTCCAAGGTTCTCCTACCACTCTGTCACCCCTAGTGGTGCCTCTGTCGTAACACTGTGCTCCACATGTTGGCATTAGTATTCTGGTGTGACTCTGCTCAGCCTCTGGTACAGAGCCTGTGGTGATGCTGTCGCTGTATCAGAGAGAGAGAGGGTGCATGGGTGTCTGCTCCTTTGACTGCCCTGCTTCTCCTGGCCTTCTGTATGATTGCTCCTGGCCTCCTCCCTTGTCCTTTTTTGTGTGTTATTGTGGCCTTGCCTCCTACAAACAGCTCCCAATCCGTCCCTTCTTCCTCACTAAGCCCTTTTACAGGGAACTGCATGA
Organism: Ptychobarbus kaznakovi; assembly: GCA_027422405.1. Classification (NCBI taxonomy): domain Eukaryota; kingdom Metazoa; phylum Chordata; class Actinopteri; order Cypriniformes; family Cyprinidae; genus Ptychobarbus; species Ptychobarbus kaznakovi. Next base: position 10,686,758 of record CM049802.1, read on the forward strand.
TGGGCTTCAGGGGCGGACTGGGACAAAAATTCAGCCCTGGCACTGTAGCCACAACAGCCCACATTACCACACCCACACTGCCCCATCCACGGAAACACGCATTCACTACTTACATTTGTGTACAGATGGTGAAATAATATAAGTAGTACCCTAACAGATATTTCAACATTTAATGTATGTTTCTGGCAAACAGTGTTGGGCTAGTTACTCAAAGAATGTAATATATTACTCATTACTAGTTACTCCTTTCAAAAGTAATATTGTTTCTTTACTTGTTACTTTCTGGCAACAGTAATTAGTTACACTACTAGTTACATTACTTTTTCTTCACGCCTCACATAAGTTGTACCTGTGTATCTTCCACATAAAAGTATTCTAGAATGTTCATAATAACATATTTATTCCTCATCATTTGACCAAAAATGTCGCAGTCAATTATTACAGACACTCAATAGAGACTGATAGTGACATTCAAGTAGAAGTGTTGTATTAATCTCATTAATTGTCTTAAAGCTAATTGTAATTTCTCCGTTACCCATGTACGATTATGTTTATGTATTTTATCAAATCACATAAATTTGTAAGAAACCGTTTAATTTTCCAAATATATTTCAATTATACTAATATAATGTAGCACATGCTGATAAGAGGGATGTAATGCCAGAGTAAAGTAAAGCCATAATTTACAAAAAAGTGTTCAGATCATATTTTTTCCTGACAAAATCAAAGTAATGCAATATTTATGTGCTTTTCCATATTCCAAGATAAGCTTGCTTGCTGCACTGGGGACATCACATGCATGTGTGAGTCATGAAAATTATGAAAATAAATCTAGGAATTATTTGATTGTTGGATTTTAAATCAGCAGGGTTGAGGCATCGAAAGTAACTAAGTAACTAAGCTGTTTTAAGGATGGTAACTAATATTATTAGTGAAATCTTATTAGTAATTTGTTACACTACTAGTTACTGCAAAAAATTATATTATTACAGTAACTAAGTTACTAGTAACTAGTTTATAACAAATTTTACTAAAAACAAAAGCTGAGGATGTTGTAGTGTCTGTTTGATGTAACACTGCTGGTCATTCTCTACATGTTGTTCTTTGTTGTCACTGTCTGTCTGTTGGTTTTCCTACAATGCTTACTACTTTTTGGAAGAAGGTTGTAGATTCCAGCACACGTTTATAACAAATTTACACAGAGTAAAAAACTGCAAAAAAACAAAACAAAAAAGACACAACAATTTACAAAAAGAATCTGCAAAATACACATACATATACTCATACACAGTACTATAAAGATGTTACCATACACATTTGTAGTACACAATCTATACATTATGTAATCTATCATAGTAATTAATGTGAAGGTGCAGCAGTTTGTCAGATTGGTTGAGACAGATAGTTGGCAGAGTGATTATACATATCAGTGTCGTGATGTGCTTTTCCAGTGATACAGATGTGTCAGTGTGTGCGTGTAGTCCGTAGAACTGTGTTAAACCCATGTTTTGTTATAGTGTGTTGTGGTGGGTATGGTCCTTCCTGAGGAAAAACGTTTCCTGTCATTGCGCGGAGTTGAGGGCAACAGAGAGGCAGACTGTGGGACGTTGGCTTCTTTGAAAATCCTCCGGGCTTTCCTTTCCCCTGGTGTAGATCTGGAGGGAGGGAAGCTACCTCCAACAATGTGACGGCAGTTGATTGCAGAGCCCTGCTCCTCCAAACCACGGTGATGCAACCGGCTGTTTCCAGGTAGAAGGATCTGAGGATTCTGGGGCTCATTCCAAACTTCCTCATTCAGAAGAAGAGACGCGATGCCTTCTTCAGCACTATCTGTGTGAGCAGACCATCCTCAGTGATGTACGCCGAGCTTAAAGCCTCACAACCGCTCCACAGTTTTCGAGGTGATGGTGTGTGTTCCTGTGTCTCCTATAATCCACCACCAGCTTTGTCGTCGATGTTGAGTGAGAGTGGTTCTCCTGCATTTAGTCGTCTACCTCCTCTCTGTGGTATCGTTGTCGGTGTGCCTATCACCGTTGTGTTCCAATTTGATGATGTTCTGTGTGTTGCGTAAGTCGTGTGTGTACAGGAGTAGTGGGCTGAAATGCGGAGCACCAGTGTTGAGGGTCAGGGGAGATGAGGTGTTGTTCCCATTTCTGACCACCTGACTTCTGCCTGCAGGAAGTCCAGGATCCAGCTGCACAGAGATCTGTTCAGTCCCAGACTCTGAGCTTCGCAACCAGTGTGGCAGGCACTATGGTGTTAAATGCCAAACTATAATCCACGAACAGCATTCTCACATAGGTGTTCTTATTTTCCAGGTGGGAGAAGCAGGTGCAGGGAAGGCAATACATCGTCTGTGAACGTTACTGCGGTATGCAAATGTAGTGGGTCCAGTGAAGCACAGCACAGAGCAGATGTGTTCTCTGACGAGCTTCTCAAAACACTTGCTGAAGATGGGGGTCAGAGCAACGGGCCTCCAGTCATTCAAGCATGTGACTTTTATTTTTATTGGGTATGTACAATGGTTGATTTTTTGAAGCATGCGGGAACCACAGACAGAGAGAGGGACAGATTGAAAATGTCTTAAAAACCCCGGCTGTGGAAAGCGCATGCTTTGAGCACACGGCCTGTACCTCCGGGCCCACAGCCTTCGGATGTTCACCCGTTGAAGGACCGGTACATCCGCGACAGAAAGGGAGAGTGGACTCACCTCCTACAGCAGCCGGGTGCGCTCCTTGTGGGCGGTGTTACCACACATAAAAGGGTGTTGAGCTTCGGTAGAGAGGCCAATGTTCACAGTAGCTGGTTTATTCCCTTTAAGCCTATGTTGTTGAGCCTGCCACATGCTTTTTGGATTATTGTTGTTTGAAATGTTCTTCAACTTTGTTTTATATGTTCGTTTCCTTTGATTTCTCTGAGATCGTAGCTGGCTTGTTTCCATCGTCTGTTTCCAGATTTAAAGGCAGTTGTCCGCGCTGACAAGGCTGATCGAATCGCTGTTAACCACGTTTTTTGTTGTACGGATGTTTTGGTGAACTACATCATACCATACACCTTGAGAAACACGTAACCGTACTGAGTACGCCTCTATGTAGTCTCAGACGCCGCACGAACAGTCCCAATTAATGAACACAGTATAGGATTTAAACATTACAGCAAAATATTTTCGCACTGACTGCTCTCAACATTGGAATACACATGAATACAAACAAGTAATAATAGCACAAAAGGAAATAGAATAAATAGCAGCAGCAGTAAATCCGGTAAAACTTTCTATGAAGCCCGCATTTATAATACATTATAAAGGTATTCTTAAGGCATTATAATGAATGCATAATGCATTATAAATAACTTTATAGTATGTTGTATCATCTCATGAATATTCAACAGTTTTAATGTATTATAATAGTTACTTATTTGTGGTTATAGCTTTAAGAGTATGATTATTTATAACACACAATGAACACGATCCATCCGCTTATGTTACAATGGATTTTTTTTTTTATATTTATATATATATATAATATCAGTTTGATTATTTTGATGGAACCCTTTAGACAGCTGTTGATAAGTAACTCTGCAACTACATGTTAACTAGCAGTCATGAGAGTATTAGTAGTGTGTCTGCTGAATATACTGTATAGTACTATGGCTATTGCTATAGGTTTTGATGTGTGACTATATTGCAAGTAGCTTACATCAGTGTTTACCCTAAATCCCACTTTATCTGTTGATATTTCAGTCATGCAATTCGGTAACAGGCTCGTTAACACTTGTAACCAACTATCACGAAGCAATGACAGTTTAAAATATACTGGGGTTCTACGCTAAGCTTACAGCTGTTTAATAAAATGTAGGCTACTGTCAAAAAAACTAAACACAAAAACACTGGAAAAAACACAAAAACACACACACCTCTGCGGCACAACTGTCCTCCGCTGCAGCAGCCTAATTTCAACCTTTTGAAAAGAGTTTGGTTAATTTTACGCATTTAGCAGCATCGGACTTAAGCTTCCTCAAAGTTTTTCTGCACCGCCTTTCCCTTTTTACGGTCCATTATCTAGCTTTTACTGAAAATTAGCTTGTGTTGCACTCTCTCTGATGATGTGCTTGATTTTGACTGAATGCTTCGGTCAGCCCATCTCGGGACCAGGCGGTCGGTCATTGTCGACCGGGCTAAATACTTAACATTTATTATTATTATGAGAATGATAGATGATACTTTTGTGAAAAGGAGGACTCGGTGATGAAAAGGCATTGGAGGAAAGTCATTCTGTTTTTTCTTAACTATTTCAGTTCCATCAACACTTTTTTGAGTTTAAAGAAGAAATATTTGAATAAATGTGTAGAAATGTGGATAATTTTAGTAGTAAATATAAAAAATCACAAATTTTGGACAAGAGGATTATAACATTTTCAGATTTGTTTTGGCTTCACTAAAAATGACTATTTCAAAAGAGTGTTTTGCTTGGGAATCAGATTTTTTTTATGTTTTTTATCCACTGATATGAACTTTTGGGAGTAATTTACTCAAGAATCAGATTTCACTGGTTTTCGATTCACTCAAACAGACTGGTTCTTAAGAGTCATTAGCCCAAGAGAATTTCACTGTATTTTTTTGATTCACTTAAATGATCTTGCTCTTCACTCAAGAATTTGATTGCTTGCTTTGTATTTTTCTGATTCACTATAATGGATCAGTTCATAAGAATCATTATATTGACTATCACACATCCCTAGTTACACTGTATTTCTTTGAATCACTTAGAAGAATCAGATCATAAGAATCAGAGTTTTTTTTTTCACTTGAAAAAAACTTAGCTCTGAGCTCAGGAATCAAAGTTTGCTGGTATTTTTTTAATTGGTTCTCAAACTTACTCAAGACATTTTGATTGATATCCCTCTCCCTTACATTTGTAATGACAGCTAGCACTTCAGCCATGTCTGTATTGTCATTGCAGGACTTTGCCATTTATTCCAAGTGATGTGACTCACTAGCATTGCAATTCATCTTGAAATAGCAGATCTATTGAGTGCAACAAACAAAAACATTGAAAATTCTTCCTCACCTCAAGTCAAGGCCTCTGCGATTGCTGTGGTGGAATGATATACAGAGGCAATAAATAGAAACGAACAACCCATTTTCTAAGTTTATAAAGTTTCACCTTCTCCTACTCATAGGAGTATAAAGAAGTTTTGTTCTTATCCAGGTACTTTCAGGGGACAGTTTGTGAAATAGAGGGTTCTGATCATACCGATATTCACATCTCCTACTTTGACTGTTCATTTATACATTTTCCCCAAACTTCTACAGAGCTGAAATCGCCCAAGGTTTTAACTGGAAAACTGTGTTTTACAACCTAACTTTCTCAGGACCATTTAAATGTTCAGAAGGCTGTGATGAAATCGTCTGGATGTTTTCCCATCGTATGATGGATGGAGGGTAGCATGAAAGCCTTGTGGGCCATAGAGATTTTTTGTTTCTGTTCCTACCTTTTTCAGTTCGCATTTGACCACTTTGAAAGATCTGGAACTCTGCATGAATAGAGACGCTTGCGTTGTTTTCTTGCAGCCTTGACTTTGGCATGTTGTTTTCAATAAATCAAAGAGTTTGTAGAAATTACTCAAAGACAAACTTATTTTTTTTTCTTATCTCCTATTCCCCCCCTCTCTTTATTTGTAATGGCCGGAACAGATCATAAGAGTCATTCGCCAAAAAAAAGACAAAGGACAGAGTATGAAGTTCATTGACCACACCTTTGTGCTATGGAGCATGTTGTCACACTGGGGGAACTTCCGTTAAACAGCTTGCTATAGGCTTTTCAGCTAATATAAACAGCAAAATAAAATAAAACACATCATTAAACAGCAAAAAAATAGTTAAAATACAAATACATTAAACTATTGTTTTGGCCAACTGAAAAACAAATGAAAAACAAATGTGTTCCTGTGGCTCAGTGGTAGAGCATTGCGTTAGCAGCGCAAAAGGTTGTGGGTTCGATTCCCAGGGAACACACATACTGACAAAACATGTATAGCCTGAATAAGTAAGTCGCTTTGGATAAAAGCGTCTGTTAAATACAAAGCAATATAATTATAAAATATAATAATAATGTAAAATAATTGCAGCAAACAGTGATGTTTTAAATGTATAAAATGTGGATGAGTATGTTAGGCTTAGCACCTGTGTGGTGACTAGCCTCTGCCTTTTTATACAAAAATAAAATCCCATATTTAGCCATTATGGTACCATGTCCCCATTTTACCTGTTCAAAATAATAATAATCAATTGCCATTTGTTGCCAATAATAGCCTTGTACTAATTGTAAAACACTTTTCTGAAAGTGCAAGTAATTGGTGGGTTTCACTAAATGACAGGAAAAGCATTTGGCAAAAGCGATTCATGTACTGAAGAGAAATGCATTTGGAGCACAAAGGTGTGTTTCAGGACATCAGATCAGAGATTTAAATAGAGCTCGGTCAGCCAGAAGACCACCCTTTTTCAAGTGAGAAATTGTTAATTGTCTCTTACAGCCTGGGAACATTATTGCTCACTTATTTTTGGCAGACAATTTTAGGGTGGCGATTTATTTATATTACACTCTGTGCTTTAACCTTGGTAAAAGCGACTTGGATTGTGTCAGGGCTTAAATCAATTTAGACTCCATTGTGATGCCTTTGGATTGTGAGTATGTGGGATACAATGTTTTTTTGTTTGTTTGTTAAAATGGTGATATCGAAAATAACACTGGTCACTGGTTTAACAAGGGATTTGCTAACTCTGCTTAACTGCACATTTCTGTGTAATTTGATTATAAATGCAGTACATGCTTTGAATTAAATGGGACAAATTACAAATAAATGGATTTATGTGCGATTTGAACAGTAATTGGCTTGTGTTTCATGAATAAAGCCCAAGTTGTTTCCATCCTTGTTCATATTTGCAGCTGTTGAGTTGCATTCTCTGATTTTAAAGGAGAAGTCAGCATTAAACGTCACTCTGTGCATTTGTAGGTGGTGGTTTTTCAGAGTTCAGTTGTCCATTCTGAATGGAGCATGACCTGATTTATCAAGCAGAAACTAAAATGCTGTTGCCCCATTGGTCTTTCGTTGGATATTGATGCCCAGATTGGGCATTAACATCAGAGGGAGCATCAAAGGTTGGATCACGATGGGCAGAAACATATGTCCCCTCATGCGTGTTGAGACTGTTCAGTTCAAGTTGTCTTTTCTTTTGCGTTTCTTCTCTTATAGTTTATTCATTCATTTATTTTTTGTGGTAAAAAAAACATTTGCATAGTATATTACATTAGAAGTAGCTAATAAAATGTATTTAAAAAAAGAATAATAATAACAATTAAAAAAGATGCATAGGGAATGCATTGTAGTTCAGGAAGGTACATAGTTAATTTGCAATCTTTTCAATCATGCCTTTTATCTGTGTCAATAATGGGATACCCAGAAGCATATTTTTCAGGATGTATTCTTTCCCTACATCACGCTTGCATCAGGGGCTTTAAAAACTTTTTCAAGGGTTACTAATAGCTTTTCACTATCAGCTATGAAAGGAAAATGTATCATTCTTCATAGCGTGTTCCTGTCCTTCTGGGAACAAGAACAAAACAGATCCATTTTGATGTTTTGAAGAGAAACTGAAAATTTAATCTGGGATTTTAAAGGCCCCTGTTGTCACTGCTTGTGATTATGTAAATATTCAAATAGTTCAGCCACGTTTCAGCCAATGTTGATTTTGTTATGACTAACAGAGGAAAGACGAAGTCTAGTTTGTGGTTTTTTTTTATTCTAAACTACATTTTCTTGCTAAATGTCATTTGTTGGAACAAACTTGAATTTCTTACCTGTCATTTTGAGGCTGTAACGTTTGTTCATCAGTACATCAGTACATTCTGCCCCAGGTAAAACTACTGAAATATACTCATTTGAGTGACATGATTGAACATTCATTGAACAGAAGAAAGTGAACATGATGGTAATAAAAACTCTTTATTAAAGCTTATACTACAAGTGAAAATAAACAGAACACCGTGTTGAATTAAAGCAATAAGCCATGACAGATGACAATGATTATTTTTTTTTACCATTACATAAACACAAATGTAAAATCAATCGGACACAGCCTCAAGTGGCTAATTGCATTTAATAAACAGCAGCAATCATAGTAGGATTGAAATATCATTAAATTACATATATTAGTGGTGATAATAACAATACACATATTGTCTATCGTATGACAGGCACAAGTCGACTGATGTGCTACTAGTTCTGGTTCCAATTATTAAATTAAATTAATAATATCTAAAGAAGTTTTAAAATACAGCATATTCAGGAGCTTTTCATTGAAAGTTCCTTCTTGTATTGACCTGGACCAGGGGCATCATGCACTCATGTTTTTTGAGGGGGCACGTGGGGGGGTCATGCATGTCAGCAGCCACGATAGCACTGTATAACATATATAGACTTATGTTTTTATTTATTTATTTCCTTTTTATTCAAAATATTTCCAAACTTAACTACATTGAACAAAATTATAAATGCAACACTTTTGTTTTTGCCCCCATTTTTCATGAGCTGAACTCAAAGATCTAAGACTTTTTCTATGTACACGAAAGGCCTATTTCTCTCAAATAATTTTCACAAATCTGTCTAAATCTGTGTTAGTGAGCACTTCTCCTTTGCCGAGATAATACATCCACCTCACAGGTGTGGCATATCAAGATTCTGATTAGACAGCATGATTATTGATTATTTAGGCTGGCCACAATAAAAGGCCACTCTAAAATGTGCAGTTTTACTGTATGGGGGGGGGGGGGTCCAAAAACCAGTCAGTATCTGGTGTGACCAGCATTTGCCTCACGCAGTGCAACACATCTCCTCCCCATAGAGTTGATCAGGTTGTTGATTGTGGCCTGTGGAATGTTGGTCCACTCCTCTTCAATGGCTGTGCGAAGTTGCTGGATATTGGCAGGAACTGGAACACGCTGTCGTATACGCCGATCCAGAGCATCCCAAACATGCTCAATGGGTAACATGTCCGGTGAGTATGCTGACCATGCAAGAACTGGGATGTTTTCAGCTTCCAGGAACTGTGTACAGATCCTTATAACATGGGGCCGTGCATTATCATGCTGCAACATGAGGTGATGGTCGTGGATGAAAGGCACAACAATGGGCCTCAGGATCTTGTCACGGTATCTCTGTGCATTCAAAATGCCATCAATAAAAAGCACCTGTGTCCGTTGTCCATAACATACCCCTGCCCATACCATAACCCCACCGCTGCCATGGGCCACTTGCCTGTCTGCCATCTGCCCTGTACAGTGAAAACTGGAATTCATCCGTAAAGAGAACACCTCTCCAAAGTGCCAGACGCCATCGAATGTGAGCATTTGCACACTCAAGTCGGTTACGATGACGAACTGCAGTCAGGTCGAGACCCCGATGAGGACGACGAGCATGCAGATGAGCTTCCCTGAGACAGTTTCTGACAGTTTGTGCAGAAATTATTTGGTTATGCAAACCGATTGTTGCAGCAGCTGTCCGGGTGGCAGGTCTCAGACTATCTTGGAGGTGAAGATGCTGGACGTGGAGGTCCTGGGCTGGTGTGGTGTGGTTACACGTGGTCTGTGGTGGTGAAGCCGGTTGGATGTACTGCCAAATTATCTGAAGTGCCTTTGGAGATGGCTTATGGTAGAGAAATGAACATTCAATTCATGGGCAACAGCTCTGGTGGACATTCCTGCAGTCAGCATGCCAATTGCACGCTCCCTCAAAACTTGCGACATCTGTGGCATTGTGCTGTGTGATAAAACTGCACATTTTAGAGTGGCCTTTTATCCTCTAAAATGTCTATGAAACGAACGCCATATGTCTAACCAAGTTGGGTTCCACATTTGAAGTTGATATCACAAAAATGTTGGTTCCTGTGAGACTTTGTTTGGGCACGATACCAAAAATATCCACTGGGTTACACCCAAACTCTATTGATTTTTTATGCAGTTTTCTGGCACAAATCAATAATTTTATGTCACAATATCACTATTACAAAACAGTTACCAAATATGGAACCTTGACTATCAGATTTTTCCAACGATGTGTGTTTTTGCCAAGATTACAAAAAGATCAGATTTTCTAAAACACAAGCCACAAAATCACAGAGTCTATGTATATGTTTTTATATCTTGATTTATATCCCTAAAAGAGCGACGTATACCCTGAGATAAAAAAACATTTAGAAACAGATCAAATGTAAGCATTTAATTAATCAAATTTCAATGTAAACTTAATAAGCTAATGCTGAATAATAGCTTTTTAAACAGGTAAGTCCCCTCTAACATGAGTAAATATGTGGACTAGATCAACTTTTATTGGAGGGCGAGTAGAATTCCCACTAAAGGCGGCCATGCAGTTTTTAATGCTTTCTGTGAGCTAAACAAAGAATGTAGAAAGACAAAATACCCCATCTAAATATTCACAACAAACACCTTTTCTAAATTAAACCAAGAAATAAGACCTACACTTTTACTGCTTCTCCCCACAGCTTCTCAAATGTCTGTATCCCCCAGGATACGTAGACCCTTTTAGGATTAAAATCACTGAAGCTGTTTACACTTTGAAATTAATATCTTACATTCGTAAGCGATCAAGTGAACAAAACACCACATTTCAGCGATAACTCATCTGAACGTCCCAGATTGGGCATTGCTTTCATAAGCTCAACAGAATCATGTGTGATTGGTTATAATGCAGAGCTGTACAAGCGCATCTGTCTCTGGCTCAGCACCAGCCAAAGCGCGAACCCAGATTTGAATTTAGCAGCTGAGGCTGTGCCGCACTGAACGATCTAATCACACCCGTGTTATTGTATCAAATATTTAAAAAAATATTATTTGGCTATTTAATTATATTTTTTTTGTCTTTTTGAAGCTGCATTCAAAATCCATTTGGCTAAGAAATCTGAGGGGGCAGCCCCCTCACTTTGAATGGGCATGACACCTCTGACCTGGACAATCAGAATTTGAAGTATAACACTCAGCATTTTGCTTTACAGCAACCTTGTAGTTTTCTGTGGTCAAGTGATGGCTTGTGCTCTCATTCTTGTTTTAAACTGCGTCTGTGAAATGCTGTGGTGATACTACAGCCATAAGTCCACGCTGGCAGTTAATCCCAGCAGGATTGTGTGACAGTTGAAGTAGTTTGGCTTAGGGAAACCAGAGATCCCATCTCTGTTAACTTAATCGGGGGAAATGACACTACAAACAGGCCTATGGGAGCTTGACATCCAGTTTTCACCTTGAGGAAACATCAGATCCCCTTGTGTATGTGTGTGCTGTTTCATGCTTGTGTGTTTTTAGGACTCGCATATCTGTTCTTTGTGATTAGATGTGAATGTTGAACCAAACAATATGTGACCCTCTCTGTAAAAAACAGGCTAAAGTCTAAAAATCTAATTCTGAGATAACGAGCATCAAATTTGATTACAAGCATTAATTTCACTATGATTTCAATCTTTGGCATGGCCTTACTCAGTCAATATTAAAGATACCAAGAATATATTTTCACAGAATGTTCTTTACAATATGTAGGTTGATGTTATGCAGAAAATAGCAAATCTAAAAAATAATGACTTTAGCTGGGTTTTCACAGAGAAGGTCACATATTATATATATATATATATATATATATATATATATATTTATTTTTAATTTTTTTGCCACTACACATATACTACAGTTCAAAAGCTTGTGGTCGGTAAGATTTCACCAAAGCCTGTCTATTTGATCAAAAATACAGTAAAATATTATCAGAATTTAATAGTAACAGTTTTATATTAAATTAAAATGAAATATTATCATGTTAAAATCAATAGCATTTATTATAAAAAAGACATTATCTAAGATTAATTTAAAGCATCATTGTTAAATAAAAAAATAATTATAAATTCTTTCCAAACGTTTACGTGCGTGCGTGCGTGCGTGCGTGTGTGTGCGCTTGTGTTGGTGTTTGAGTTTGGTGTATGTGTCTGGTCTGGTCTGCTGTCTCTTACACTTGTTTGAACAGAATCAGGCCAAACCAGATTCATTTTCCGAATGCTGTTTGAATATTGATTCTGGATTAGCTTTTTAAGCAATCACCCATCAGAATGACACATTTTCATGTTTGATGGAATAGACCTGTCTGTGCGGTATATCGGTAAATGTGCTGGAGTGTTTCTGTAAATGTACTGGCCTCTCTGCTCAATTGTAAAGTCATAATTCTGCTGTATTACCTTATCTCTTTGCAATGCAATACTCTACCCTCGACACCTCTCTTTCTCTCCAACAAAAGCATTAGCATACGACTCCAATCGCCATGACAACTGCAGGCAGGGCAAGTCACAGAAGGCAAGTTCCTGTGTGGCTGATCTGGGATCAGGTTTATGGATTATTTTACGCTGATATCCTTTATATTAGATATCCAGAGATCTGGATTCATTCCCAACTATTTCATCCCGTTAAATCCTGCATCTCTGCATCGGCGCTGCATTTGTTATTTGGTGACCTTTAGTGAGACAGGGACTCTGGAGTATTTTGTATTCAGTTACATGGAATAAACAAGTTTATTATCTGTGCCGAGGTGCTGTCTGAGCATCAATCATCAGTCCTAAGTAGCTCTCATACATCCACCCCGGCTATGGTGAAGAGCCCATAGCCATGGCAACTAATTCCTCCCAGTGCCTCTCAATGGGTTAATCAATGTAGAAAGTTCAGGCCTCTCTATATGCCTAGAGATGGGCACAAATACATCAAAATGTATTTCAAATAAAAATACAAAATAATGTGTGGAAAAATGTATTTAAATAAAAAAATACTGTGTGGGAAAATGTATTTAAATACAAATACAGTATTTTGTATTTTGAAAATACACAAAATACATTTGAAATTGACCATCCAGTGAAGTAACACTATTAAAGCCTGTTTACACCAAGAGCAATAATTATAAAGGTAACTATATTAGTGTACACTAAGTAAACAATGCAGTTGTGTCATCTGTCACTAAATGCTCAAGCTCTTTAAAACAGAAATGATTCCGATTGGCTGTCAATGTTTTCATCATTCATAATTTGTTGTGCTGTTATGGTTATAGTTGTGGTGTGCTATCTTCTATTCACTTAGATTTAGGATGTACCCACACTAGGGTATCTGATCCGTGCTTGAGCACGATTGACCCCCAAAGTCCAGTTCATTTCACAAGCGTGACTGCTCTGTACCGTGTCCAGTGCGGTTCATTTAACCATTCCCCGGCCCACTTGAAGAGGTGGCTCGGGTGCGGTACAAATGTAGTGTGATCTCTAACCGCGCATGGAACAGTTAAAGGTGGGGTATGTAATTTTTTCAAAAATGTTTTAGAAAACTGAGTCGGGCCGAGTCAAACTTGTAGCCAATCAGCAGTAAGGGGCGTGTCTATTCATGATGTGGAGGAGAGAGCATTCAGTGTACAGCCGAGCTGAGTGACAGAAAGAGATGGTGCATAAAAAACAAAAGTGGAAAACGTCTGAAAAATTATAAGGCAAGAAGTGGGACCCATGTAAATATCGGATCAGCTGTCCAGCGCTGGAGAGAACTCAAGGAGCGGAAGGCCTGCTATCGGATACCGAGGTTGCTTTGTTTCTTCTCAATAGGTGAGTAACACCGTGTCTACACCGGACGTGGCGCGCCGCAACAGCTCAAGTCTGCATACACTGGACGTGATATAACGACTATTGAAAATCATTTGAAATTTGTGTCAGCACGTAATAAACAGAACGCGGCATTGAAATCGTGAAATCAATGACGTGAAATCAGTTTTCTGTCAGGGATTTGTCATGCCGCGCAGCATGTGTAGACAGCATCACTGATTATAATGACGTCTATAGTATTTTGTCGCGCCGCTCGTGTCTGGTGTAGACACGGTGTAACATTGTTTTTTCTTTGATTCACAGAACTAATCATTGCATAGGTTGCGTAGGCTACGTATGTGTGGGGCGGAGCTATCAAAATAGGGGCGATACCCTATAAGGGTAGGGCGTGTTTGTTTTGGGGATTTCAAATATCAACATTGGCTTCCAGAAATCGCTTACCCCACCTTTAATTTACTATTTTTGTGTGCGCTATTGTTATCATTATGACAGCAAAAATCCTTATAACTACTTGGATATCACACTTTTCAATTAATTTAATTCTAGTACATTTAGATTTACAATGGGTCTGGTTCTCATCTTTTTGATGAACAGGTATTGTAGTTTGGGTGTAAAGCTGCAAATTCCACCATTATCCTCAGCTGCCTCTGTAATAATACTCTGATATCTGTCTGTTAGCGAAAGGACAATCGCGCCTGGGCTTTAGTACAAGGCAGTTGTGCCTAGTGTGAGTATGCCCATCAGAACAATAAAAAAACAAAATGTCTTTATTATTAGCATTATAGTTATCTTTGTCTTGGGGTACACACACACAGAAAGTTGCTTATTACTCATTTATCCATGTTTATTTATCGCTCTGACGTGTCAATATCTCCTGCCCACTAGAAGCTCCACAGATCTACAGTATCTCACAGAAGTGAGTACACCCCTCACATTTTTGTAAATATTTTATTATATCTTTTCATGTGACAACACTGAAGAAATGACACTTTGCTACAATGTAAAGTAGTGACTGTACATCTTGTATAACAGTGTAAATTTGCTGTCCCCTCAAAATAACTCAACAGACAGCCATTAATGTCTAAACCGCTGGCCACAAAAGTGAGTACACCCCTAAGTGAAAATGTCCAAATTGGGCCCAAAGTGTCAATTTTTTGTGTGGCCACCATTATTTTCCAGCACTGCCTTAATCCTCTTGGGCATGGAGTTCACCAGAGTTTCACATGTTGCCACTGGAGTCCTCTTCCACTCCTCCATGACGACATCAATGAGCTGGTGGATGTTAGAGACCTTGCCCTCCTCCACCTTCCATTTGAGGATGCCCCACAGATGGTCAATAGGGTTTAGGTCTGGAGACATGCTTGGCCAGTCCATCACCTTTACCCTCAGCCTCTTTAGCAAGGCAGTGGACGTCTTGGAGGTGTGTTTGGGGTCGTTATCATGTTGGAATACTGCCCTGCGGCCCAGTCTCTGCTCCAGTATATCACAGTACATGTTGGCATTCATGGTTCCCTCAATGAACTGTAGCTCTCCAGTGCCGGCAGCACTCATGCAGCCCCAGACCATGACACTCCCACCACCATGCTTGACTGTAGGCAAGACACACTTGTCTTTGTACTCCTCACCTGGTTGCCGCCACACACGTTTGACACCATCTGAACCAAATGAATGTATCTTGGTCTCATCAGACCACAGGACATGGTTCCAGTAATCCATGTCCTTAGTCTGCTTGTCTTCAGTAAACTGTTTGCAGGCTTTCTTGTGCATCATCTTTAGAAGAGGATTCCTTCTGGGACGACAGCCACGCAGACCAATTTGATGCAGTGTGCGGCGTATGGTCCCAAACACAACCTCTGGATATGGTGCTGAGCACCTGCACTCAACTTCTTTGGTTGACCATGGCGAGGCCTGTTCTGAGTGGAACCTGTCCTGTTAAACCGCTGTATGGTCTTGGCCTCCATGCTGCAGCTCAGTTTCAGGGTCTTGGCAAACTTCTTATAGCCTACGCCATCTTTATGTACAGTAACAATTCTTTTTTTCAGATCCTCAGATCCTAACACCAAATTGAACACACCTTCTCCCTATTCACACCTGAGACCTTGTAACACTAACGAGTCACATGACACAGGGGAGAGAAAATGGCTAATTGGGCCCAATTTGGACATTTTCACTTAGGGGTGTACTCACTTTTGTGGCCAGACATTAATGGCTGTGTGTTGAGTTATTTTGAGGGGACAGCAAATTGACACTGTTATACAAGCTGTACACTCACTACTTTACATTGTAGCAAAGTCTCATTTCTTCAGTGTTGTCACATGAAAATATATAATAAAATATTTACAAAAATGTGAGGGGTGTAATCACTTCTGTGAGATACTGTATTTGCATACCATGATGATATAGAAACGATATAGAAAAAGTTCAATTGATTTACATTTTATATAATCGCCGACAATTTATATTGTCATATCGCCATAGCAAGCAGTAATGATTAAAGTTTAATGAACACATTTGACTAGCTAGTTGATAAAACCAAAAATCTGACCAAAAAAAAACTAAAGACTGACTAATGCTAATGCTATGTTCCCCTTGCTAGGTTTTTTTTTTTTTCTGCTGGGACAGGTATGCTTTTTTTCCCACAAAAGCAATATCACCTTGTTTTAATGTTAAAGTCATGCACATAGTGCAATAACCATTTCAAGCATTTTGTATGGTTTATACACAGCAAAACAAGCATGCAATTAACTGAAAATCCAGAATCATCAACAAGCTAACTGTAAAGATAGTACTGTCAATGGTGATATTGTTGTCAACAAATGGGATGCTACATTTTATTCAAAATTAAATATCTTAAATATCTATGATTTTCACTTTAATACAATTTTCCCAGGAAAAGCATGAAAGTGGCATGTTTGAACTAGTTGATACAGGAAACCAGCAGTCTAATAAAGAGGTTGATTGGCAAAAAGTATTTTATGTATTTTGAAAATACAAAAATATTAAGATTAAATGTAGTTAAATACAAAATACATTAGATTTTTTTTCAAAGGTATTAAAATACAAAATAGTATTTTGTATTTCAAATACGTATTTTAAATACATGTATTTGAAATACTGCCCATCCCTGCATATGCCTGTGGCTCTTCCACACCTCTAATCACTGTTTCTAAAGCCTTAATCCTCCTTTCCCAACTCCCAGTCATCCAAGAGATGCTCTATTGTTCAAATTACTACATTTGAATGAATCAATTGATTGTGCTGAGCGTGTAATGGTTATAATTAGTCTGATTTTATAATTCAATTCAAGATTATTATAATTATTTTTTTCTTTCATAAGTATCAGTTTCCCACAGGACAGAGAGCAAGCTGGAAGCACAAAGGCAGGAAATAAATGTCAAAAAATGTCCCATTTAAGCAATAATTGCCACAAAAAAACATATTATGTAGTACTAATAATAACCTTGACTGGTTTGACTGATTATGATTACATTCTTGATAAATATAATAATAATAATAGTTTATTCCCAAAAGTTATTTTATTTTTTAGAGCCCATTTAATTATATCAGATAATATAATAATACAATAATAATATAATATAAATAGCCTGACTTTTTACATAGATTTTTTTTTTTTTAATAAGGATCCATTTCCAACAGGACAGAGAGATTGCTGGAAGCATAAAGGCGGGACATAAATGTAAAAATCTCCCGTTTAATCAATAATTGATAAATATGTAGTACTAATAACCTTGACTGGTTTGGTTATGATTACATTATTCTGTTGAGCACTATAAAAACTGGTAAATTTGGTATACATAAAAACAAACAAACTAAATTTTCATTTTAATTTATAATGTTTGTTCAGTAGAAGTATGTTCACCATGCTTGAATGCTCAAAGCAAACTCAAGTATGTTTTCTGGAAACTTTTACCTTCTGACAAAGGTGAAGTTTCTTTATTCTCTCCCAAATTCTGTTAAGAGAGTTTTGGCCGTCTCTCTCTCTTCTGTTTCAGTCAACTGACAGGATTCAATTATGCAAGAGCCATAAAGTTTAATTCAGTTCATTTGATACATCACTAAGCATTATGCCTCATTTCTGCCGACAGGTGATTCAGATTAACTTTGAGGAGTTTGACCTAGAACTGGGCTATGACACACTAACCATCGGTGATGGAGGGCAAGTAGGAGACCCGAAAACCATTTTGCAAGTGTGAGTTTTCTTATCCACAGTCTGGGACGGTAAGATGATACATAATTTACACAAGTAGGACATTCTGTGCTGTTCCTCATACTGTATTCCTATCAACCAGTCTCATTGCTCTGGGCAGTGTTTGTTTGATAGGAATGATATTCCAGGAACAAAAATGAATGTTGAATATCCTACCAGTGTAAATAACCAAGTTATGTTTTCAGAAACCATTCAAATGTTTGTAGTCCTCCTTTGCCATCCTTCTGGATGTGTTTGTTTTAAGTTATGAAGAGCGACGATACAATGCATTTCATTAAGTTCGTTATTAGTACGTATCCATACAATACCAGTCAAATATTTGGCATCAGAGATTTTGAAGACCCCTTTGTAGACAAATAAAAATTGTGCTTACGATTGAATTTCTTTACAAAACGAATTTATGAAACTGCTAATGCATTGAAATATATGATGCATTATATGTACTGGTTAGGTGTGCTCAAACTTTTGTCTGCTATTAAACTTTCAGTATGAATTGCTTCTGTTTTTTATGTGTGTATAATTTCTCTCTTCTCTTCAGTCTGACTGGCAGCTTTGTTCCCGACCTCATCGTTAGCATGACCCATCAGATGTGGCTTCACCTCCAGTCTGATGAAAGCGTGGGTTCTATAGGCTTCAAGGTCAACTACAAAGGTACCAGGATGTGAATATTATATACTCCCATTGGGAACGGTCTAAACAAACCCACTAAAAAGCAAACAGAGCGTTGCTCAAAGAAAAAAACAACATACATGTATTATTAATACAGGATTGTGGTTCACTTGATCTCAGTTATTGGTGATAACCACACTAGTGTAAATATAAGTTAGACTTCACATTCATTGTGAACACCAAATGCTCTGGTTTAATTTAACTGATAGTGTATACAAATAAGATTAAATAACTATTCTAAATCAAAATTATTTGTACAACAAATAATTAATTGTTAGTTGAAATTCTGTGACTGTGGCAACCCTATTGTCAAGGTTAAAAGGAGGAAGTGTGGTAGAGTGATACAAACACACAAGCAGCTTCATTTGCAACTGCAAACAAACAGAAAAGGAAAACAGAGTAGACAAAAATTGTACAAACAACCTGTCTGGCAAAAGCCCAGATTCAATCAAATGTCCAACCTTCATCCTTGTTTTCTGATCGAGTGAGAAAGTGTTTTTCACATCCACTGCAAAGTAGTTTAGACATCAAAGAGCCAGACGTTATTTACCTGGACATGTCCACTATTTCCTGCATGAGTATTCAGCATACATTCTTAGTAGTCAGTTTGCATAAAAGCGAAACAGTTCCCACAAATCACTTCAGTGGTCTCTGCTGAATGCATGGCAACTAACTTTCACCCCGAACACATGAGCTACATTCACTTGATAGAAGCAGCAATCCCTACAAAACCCATATCTTTGATTATCTCTCCTCCCTCAAGGTTTTGTAATAAATTAGTGTCGGGGTGATGAACAGCGTGCCATTCAGTATAATGAGAGAGACTGACTGAGGTAGACAGAGAAAGAGACCGAGAGAGCAAATGAATCCCCTTAAGTGCAAGACCAGAGAGATAAAAAAAAATAATTACTGTATGATATCCCTGGGAGAGGGATTTGATTTGTCTTTTTTCGTTTGTCTTCTCTACACCTATTATAATTACTTCTATATATGCCACAGACAAGCACGTGGCTTTGTTTCTTAATTTTCAATTTCTAGGTAGATCTAATTGGACCCGTCAATCATAAATATGTGACAGTCATACATGAGGGGATTAAAAAAATGCTATAGCTTGGACATACATAATGTAGCAATAAGCTTTCAGTGTGCCACTATTATGGGACAACACAATTCAAATAGTCTGCTGAGTCTGGCGTGAAAGGATGAATTATGAAAAAATTATAATTTTAGTTAGATTATACTATGTATTTATAGTTTTATATTTTTTATTTTTATATATATATATATATATATAGAGAGAGAGAGAGAGAGAGAGAGAGAGAGAGAGAGAGAATATACATAGAGAATGTATATAATAATATGATTTTAATTATTCTAGTAATATGGAGCTGTTCTAGTTGAAAGAATGTCATGGGTTTAACTTTAAATCCATGTGACGCGGGTGTCACAAACACTGGTGATTATCTGGAAAGGTCTTTTGCATTGCATTCCCATCCCTTTCAACTCAGGAAGTCCCTAAGTGACATATAATGAACACCAGGTTCAATCATGTGACAATGTGTGTATTTTTGTTGCCATGGCAACATTTCCAAAATGGTGTCCTGTCTGGTTAGCACATGTTATAGTGTTATCAATTTTTAAAAACTGTTTTTTGTTTTTGTTACAAAAGGTATGTTTCAACCCATGCAACAATACTAATGTTTTAATAACATATCCTAGATTACTCTTAACCTGATTTTAATACATTTCTTAAACAAATTGATATAAAACAAGTTACAAATATATTGCGGTGACATATGTCACATCAGGCTATTAACCTTATAAAAGTAGGTGGAATTGTGATGTGACATATTTGTCACATTAAGAAAAATAGTAATGAGCTGCTCAATTAATTTAGCTGATTCAATTATTTTAGTGTTATATATTTTCTGCTGCTCATTTCAAAGCATATTTTAACTAATCTATGTGCATGTTTAACATGCTGAGCTCCAGTGTGAGGTAGTTATTTATTTTTATTCAGTATGCACATTTTTGAGTTGTGAAAAAAGGTATAATTTTGATATGTTACAAAAGAGTTGTTGTAAAATTTAATAGTCACAGTTATGCGGTTTTGAAATATGTTGTGGCAAAGCAAATAAAATGCAAAAACTATATTAGCAGAAAAAATATTTTGATATACTGTATGTTGTGGAAAAGCAAATAAACAGAAAAAAACAGTTATTTATCAAAAAAAAATATATATAGAAAATAATTTTGTTTCAATTGAGAAATAAACGTCCAGTGTAACATATATGTAACATGAAAAATGGATCATAAACGCCCAATGTCATATATTATATATATATATATGTCACATTACAGATCTTTCACTAGGAGGGGTTGTATTTCAAAAACAACTGCAGAAACATGTTATAAGTGGTCCATTTGGTCTATTTTATATGCCCCATAATTTTCCTATAAGGAGAAATTGGTCTGGGTTCTTATGGATTAAGGCTGAATGAGATTTTGAATGTCAGATTATGTTATGTGTTCCAAAGCACAGATCAAATGAGAACCCAATGAGGACACATATGATATATGTGAGTATTAAATGTGATATATCATATAATTCAAGAGCCATTTGAGGGATACAGACACAAAACGAACTCATTAATGGTTCACAGCACTCATTCATTCAATGGAAGAAATATTTAGGTTTTCATTGTCTTGTTCCCCAGTAGTTAATTTACCTGTCAGGTCACGATTTTGCACAAAAGGGTCACTTCAACATGAAACAGATGTGGTTATATATTTAAAATGATGATTTGAATGCAAAGGTTAATTTACAGAGGCGTTGATGTGAATTTGTAAGGAGAATAGACTAAAAATATACATACATTTGTTTCACACAAGCATTCACAACAAGCCTGGCTTTTAATTTCCTTTCATTTGTGTTTGAATTCGATTTTAAAGTGTAACACCAAGTGTTTGCCACCGTTTTATCTGGCAAATAAAATGTTATTTATGAAATTAAAATGTATTGGCAGAATAAAGAACAGCCAGACCTATGGCCTATTTTTGGTTTGTTACTAAATATTTGAGAAGGACTGCCCTAGAGCAAAGAAGAGATATACTTCATCCCATTTAGGAGTGTATACTTACAATACAAATGCACTCCATTATCTTGACGTGACAAATGCATAATCTACATGGGTCATTAATTGTGTTTATGGTGACTGAAGTTTGATGGTTACATTTCACTTATTAATACAGCTACATCTGTCATTTTCTGTCATTGAATTTATACACTGTGCTCTTATTTCTTGTGACAAACTTAATGACATAAAAACAGAACACATTTACTTGATCCCAAAGGTTCAAATTAACATATTAAATGTGTAGACAGGCACTGCTGACTTGTTACCATAATTTGTATTCATTACCATGCAAATCGGTCTATTATCCTTAACTCTGGCAGTCTCATTGTTATTTACTCTATGCGTTTTGGCATATATATATATCAATTATTCAAATATCACTCAGTTAAATCAAGGCATAAAGGATTTTGTACAGTACCAAAGAGAAAAGCTAAATTTGCACAAGCCACATTTTCAGTTCAAGGTACACTGCTTTGGAACAGCCTGCCAGCTGAACTGAAAATTCAAACAGAGTTGAACATTTTTTGTTCAAGAAATTTGAACAAGTGGTTCAAACAAAAGCATGTTTGTGAACAATGATGGTCGTACACAGTCTCAGCTTTGTATTTTTTTTTTTTTTTTCTCTTTTAATTTTGCTTGGTATTTAGTC
Organism: Ptychobarbus kaznakovi; assembly: GCA_027422405.1. Lineage (NCBI taxonomy): Eukaryota > Metazoa > Chordata > Actinopteri > Cypriniformes > Cyprinidae > Ptychobarbus > Ptychobarbus kaznakovi. Next base: position 10,709,116 of record CM049802.1, read on the forward strand.
TGATTATTGTTTTGCTGTTGTTAAAAAAGCCAAACCAGGGACTGGGGCTGCAAATTAGCCTTTGACTAGAAGCCTATTTGTGGAGCATCAGCTGATTAAAATTGTAGCAATGTTATACTGCATCGTCCCTGTTAAATAAATTATTAAAATAAATTTGAGTGGTGCCTGAACCTTTAGATTCTTACTTTTTAAATAATAACATTTTCCTTGAGCACATTTTTATGTTATTCTTTAACGCCTCTATACAGTAGAGTTTTATTTTGGTGTCTGTAATTTCTTCGAACAGTGTGTCATTGATAACTTATGTAGGTGGCTGTGCTACTTTTATATGTGTAGCATATGCTCTGTTTAGTTTATCCTCCATTTGATGTTGGTAGCCTTAAACATCTGCTGCTTAAAGACTGCAAGTTTGACTTTGTACTAACATTGAAGAAACACAGCTGTTACGGAAAGAAACTAATGTTGAATTTGAATGTAGACCGAATGCCTTGATTACTGACTTTTACCAGTTTCAAGAGTTTTAAATGGCCTTTTTAAAACTTTTGACTAAATAATTCAGAGGGAAACAATCTACTCAATTCTTTCTTAAGCAGCAGTGCCTATGTATTACTAAAGTTTAGTGCAGATTACCATTGATTATCCATAGCTGAACAATGGATTTCAATGCAGTTTCACCAGCATATGGTCATGCTCATAAACATCCCTTCTTTCAAAAATATATTTTTTTTTTATTCCGTATGGCCACAATGCTTCAATATCTTCAACGTGGTTTAAAAATCTAATTTAATCGAAAGCTTCAAAGAAATAAAACCAGAGATCTGCCTGGGAGTTTGCCTGTGTGTACTTGACTCATGTGACTCCTATTTTAGAAGTGCCTCGTTTTGTGTCGCGACTCCACATAAAACTCGACTTTGCGATAATGAGCACTTTCTTGAGAGAGATAAAGTCAGCATTATTGAAATGAAACAATATCCATGGGATACACAAAGGGAGAGATACATTTCTTGCCAGTTTCCAATGAATAAGAAATGTTGTTGAGATAAAATTTATTTATAGGCTTTATATGTGAAGGCCGGCTTAATGAGTCCTTCCATATGATAAATGCTCAGAATGCTTTTTGATATATTGCATGCCAAAGTTCACCTATACTTTGTAATTCCCTGGCTGTTTCAGGAAGAAAAACACTGGTCCCAAACTTCCCCACGTGTGGGCCGTCTGTGCTTCAACCTTTTGGATTTTATTGGATAATTTGTTGACACAATTGATCTTCACAGTGTGGTCCCACAGAACCCCATCACATTAAGCTATGCGAGAGAAGCGTAGGGGTTCGCATCTGACACGCTGACCTCACGTCGGAGTGTAGCGCTGTCTGAGATTATACACACACACCATCAGCTAGTACGGACAATTTGTACTCTATTTTTTGTCTCATCATAAATACAAAGCAGTAAATATGGCCTAACCTTCCCCTAGCTACCCCTCACGATTGACCAATAGAGTAAAGCATTGTGGTAGTCATAAAGAGACTGTCATGTCAGAAATTAATGCCATACATCAAGCATTGGCCAAAGACCTCCATTATACCTCAGGAGAAATCCCTTTCCTACATGTTCTAACTTTGATTTGGTTTTAAATTAAATTTAGTGGGATGTTTTTTTTCCTCTCTCTTACCGTCCGTCCTTTGGCAAACCCTCAAGCATCCTTATTCGGAATGGAGTTCATAGTTCAATTGTGAATGTCCGTGCAATATGTCTGGGAAGATGTATTGCCCATTCCAGCAGCCTGCCATGCGCTGAGTCGATTTTATGCAGATGGAAGGTGTTATCTAGGTATAGTGACCCCTAGACTTGGTTTTTGCACTAGTGGTGGGAACGTCCTGGATGGCCGACTCTACCACTGAAGGGTCCAGGTGCTGGAGCTTATCTAGGCTGAACAGAGAGTTTTGTGGCATTCTGTTCCGGTCAACTTCCTGTTAGTGCAGCGAGGTTCAGGACATCTGATGAAACCAGTCCATCATTGGATTTTTGCAGAACCATTCAGTGCCAATTTCAAAGCTACAATTTATTCATTTGCTATAAGTCTGTAGATTTATCTTGCACTTTAACATGGAGAGGAATTGACAGTAAATTTATCTTAACTAGCTCAACCAGCAAGACTTTATTAGGCCACCAGCTGCACTAGAAAGATTATGCTTTCTGATTAGCATCTAATTAGCTTTTTTTCCGGTGAATTTGAATGTTTCTTGAAGCATCTTGGAGATATTCTGGATTTAGTATGTCTCAGTTCGTTCAGTTTCTTCATGTCATTCCAGACCGACTGGATGATGATGAGACCAGGGCCCATATTTATCAAGCCTCTAAGAATTACTCTCAAGAACCTTGCTAAGAATTTACTTAAGTGAAAAAAAATTCTTGACTCAAAGCTGCACTTAAAAGTTAGTTATCAATCATCTCAGTCATAATTTAAGCGAATTGTAGGACTAAATCTTAAGTGTCAGTCTGAGAGATGATTCACGACACTTTGCTGAGCCACAAACCGCATTTTGGATGACGACATACGCATGGACCAATCACTGAATAGATTTCCTTAATTAAGAATATTCTCAGATAAATTCACAATGAATGGTTAAATTCCTAATGGGAGTTTACATTCAACACACATTTGACAATAAAGAATTTTCAAGAGATTAATCATGGCAAGAAAACAAAGCGTCATCACAACTCAATTTAGGGTGCTGATAGATGACAGTATAGTGTATCGACGATAGTCAAAGATAGCGCCTGTTGCTGATGTCATTGATGACAGCGAGACGATTATTATTATTATTATTATTATACTTCAAAAATAGACTAGGTGCCTATCTTTAGCCGCTTCAGAAACTTACCATGGTGCGGCTGATCAGCTCCGGTGGCCGTGTCAGAGCCGTAACGCGCCGCAGACGCATGCAGTGTAAATAAGGGATTAAGAGATTTATTCATCATACAGTGTAGATTGCTTAATACTCGTGCTAGGCTGAAGTCATTTATGATGTTCTTTGGTAATGTAAATGTTCTTTGCTCATTTTGAATAACTGAGGAAATGTAACTGTTTGATTAAGTGCTAGTCGCCATACATTTCAAGAACATTCTTCCTCTCCTGAAATATTTGCGCATGTCTATGTCTCCTCAGCGCCATCACAAGCCCCTACTGGCAACTCCTAACCACTTGAGAGACCTCTCGAGCTGTCTTAAATAACTGGGAGAGTAAGAGTGATTCTTAGCTTTAAGAAATTTGATATCTTGCTTTTATACTTAAGTTTGAATGTAGGAGTACATTTCATGAATTCTCAGCACTCAAGACTAAAATGGTACTTTGAGAAGCTTGATAAATACTGGCCCAGATCTCTGTGTGGAGCAATGGCTGTTGTCAAATCCCTTGTGCAAACAAAAATCTCACTGGATTATTACAATTAATGGCAAAATGAATGTTTTGAAATGTGAACGGATATTTCCTACTGACACACTACAGCAAAATATAGAAGTAACTGACTTGAAAACATTTTTTAGCTAGTGTTCTAATCATTTTGGTCACCAATGTAAACTGTATATAAAGCTTAAGCAATTTTTTTATCAATAGGGAATAAAACGTTTCTTGTTTAAACTGCTAAACATCACATTTCCTCTTTCCACTGCTGCCATCACTATTAATTACATCCTTTCTCTGTAGAAATCGACAAGGAGAGCTGTGGGGACCCAGGCACCCCTCTGTATGGGATGAGAGATGGAGATGGATTCTCTAATGGCGACGTGTTACGCTTTGAGTGCCAATTTGGATTTGAGCTTATTGGAGAGAAGACAATATCCTGTCAGAACAACAACCAGTGGTCTGCCAACGTTCCCATTTGCATTTGTGAGTACTGTCAATGCCACTGTACGTTGCAAACTGATTAATTGCTTTGGAAAAAAATGTCCTGTCCTAGTTTGGTGCTATATTATTTGACCATTTTAATCAGAAAATTATGCTAAATTTAAAGAAAGGTTTGTTTGTATTATGTCCACAAATTTGATTTATTTCAAGCAGCACCATTTTGAAATTGAAATTAATGTTAAGATAGTTTTTCCTTCTCTAGGGCTCTAAAAATAATACAGGGTTGGATTTTATGTTAGCTGACCAGTGGCAGGTATGGAAATGTTTAGGAAACAGTCATTAGTTGGGATTTCCTTATAACTGTTTTTTTTACTTTCCTGTCTTTGCCTTTTCTTCTAAATGAATGCAGAGATCTCTGAGGCAGCTGAAATAATTGGCTTATATATACAACCAACCTGGAGACTACTTCGTGAAGTATTTTGATACTTCATGTGTAGGCTCTTTGCTTAAAAAAATGCATAGCTGAAATTTCCCCACGTCTAATTGGAAGATTGAACAAATCAGCTCTATTTATAGCCTGAAGTCCATCTATGTCATGAACGCAGTTTGTCAGAAAGTGCAGAACCTAATCAACAGCAGAGTGACAGTCTCCATATGGCATATTAAACGCATACACATGGCTAAGTGCTGTATTATTACACTGATGTATGATGTGGCATGTTTTTTACATGTTGCCGGCTGTCAGGGTGTTTTTTTTCTCAGTCATTATGAATATAGTTACATTAATCTTTAGTTAAAAATTAGTAGCAATTCTGTTTTATTCTTTCAGTTCCCTGTCTTTCAAACTTCACTGCACCCATGGGCACAGTCCTCTCTCCGGATTACCCAGAGGGCTATGGGAACAACCTTAACTGCGTGTGGCTGATCCTATCAGAGCCCGGCAGCCGTATCCACTTGGCCTTTAATGACTTTGACCTAGAGGCTCCATATGACATCCTGACCGTGAAGGATGGAGAGATGCTTGACTCATCTGTGCTTGGCCGTTTCACTGGGGCGGAGGTGCCATCCCACCTCACCAGCAACAACAACATTCTCCGGCTGGAGTTCCAGGCTGACCACTCCATGTCGGGCAGAGGTTTCAACATTACCTACACAAGTGCGTGTAACACCTTTGGATGGGTTTATGATATGCATTATGTCTGCATGAGGCATTTGTTAAGCATAAATGAAGCATGAATTCTGCATGATACATAACGTTTGGTTTAAGCATGTGTTGTGCATCAAAGTGTACTGATAGCAGGTATTTTTTTCTAGCTACTGATAATTAAGATTAATTTATCTTTGAATAATATGCTATTACAGCTATAATCTAGCATATTGAGAGCAGTTTTAACCATTTTTACCTTCTTTGCAGTACTATTAATACAGTAGTTTGTCTTTTGATGAAAATATCCTTCAAACGTTCTCAATTAATATAATATTTGCCATCACAGGAAGTAAACTATATTTTGAAATATATTCATATAGAAAACAGATATTTTAAATTGTAATAACATTTCACAATATTTCTGTTTAAAATTAAAATTACTTATATTTAGTCTAAACAATAATTAATTTAGTACAATAATTAGTAACAAAAAAAAATATTTGGTTAAAAACTTCCTTTATATTTATATCTAAATTGCCAACAGTATATGTAAAAATATAATTGAAATATATAATTAAATTACCTATATATTGGATTATTAAATTAAATATGAAATATATATTAAACAGTATATTTATATTTTATCACATATTGTCAACGGTAAGTTTAAATTAGTGCTGTCAAACAATTAATCCAAAATAAAAGTTTTTGTTTACATAATATATGTGTGTGTTCTGTGTATATTAATTATGTAAATTTAAAATACACACACATACAGTATATATTTTGAAAATATTTATGTATTTACATGTCTATATTTATATTGATATAATTTATATTATAAGTAAATATTTAATATATAACCTATTTTTCTGAAATATACACATGCATGTGTGTATATTTATATATACATAATAAATATACACAGCACACATATATTATGTAAACACAAACTTTTATTTTGGATGCGATTAATCATTTGACAGCACTAGTTTAAATTAAAATAAATCTTCATCATAGTTCACATTTTTCATCCTGTTTTTATTATCATTAGTAAAACAATTTCAAAACTTTGTTAGTAAGCATCTTCAATAATTTTGTTGACGAAATTAACACTTAATGAAAGAAATAAATAATGTTGTGTAAAATATAAATTCATTGAATTTGTGATGCGTAGAACAAACTAACATGAAAGAGTGTTAGTTTACGGCAACTTCCAGGCATTTCAAATGCAAATACCCACTAGCGCACCCAATCTCCCCTCCGCCCCTCATTAGCACATACATGACTTTAATCTACACAATGACTTCTTGATGGTCCTTCTTAAAGGAGATGTGAAATGTCACGATAATCCATCAAAGTACTTAAAGTAGACATCAGTTTGCATGCATATTATGTTGCTACAGTAGTCGTTAAGGCGTAACGCTAATGTCATCATCTTTAACAGACAGACACCTAACTGTTGTCTGTTTAGAGCTGTCAGTGTCCTGATGGAGCATGTTAAATCTGTATTATACTGACAAACGTCATGTTCTTCTTGTAGGCCTTTCCTGTCACTAGACATCCATCAGGCACTCAGGGTGTTGTGGGGGCAGCAGCTTTCTTGGCCTATCGCCTTGGGCCTCTATATATACTTTGTGGACTTATGAAAAAACAGTTGGAAGGTCAATAACACTAACACTAATAAACAAAGCCTTGAGTGGAAACCTGCCCTGCAAAGTACCTCAAATCTTCATTCTTTGAGTGCAGGGTAAATTGAAGTGCACCACCTGAGATGGAGTATCTTTCAAACTTCTCAACTCTCTAACAACCTCGTTTTTAACTCACCCACTTGTTAAAGTGATATTTTTTTGGTAGTGACATTGTGGTGTCATAAATACTTTGACTACCCAGAAAATCTATGGCAAAAGACTGTTCATGACACTTCCAATTCTAGATTACTATCTTATGTCATTCATTCTTACAGCATTTGGCCATAATGAGTGTCCGGATCCAGGAGTCCCCCTGAACGCCAGACGTTTCGGTGACAGTTTCCAGTTAGGCAGCTCCATCTCGATCATCTGTGAGGATGGCTTCATTAAGACACAGGGAGCAGAAACCATCACTTGTGAGCTCAACGGTGGAAAGGTGATGTGGAGCGGCCCCATCCCAAAGTGTGAAGGTATTTATTATGGCCAGTTACCACTAGAAGTAGACAGGAATCCCCAATAAGTAGACAATTGTGCCTAGTTTTGTATGTGACTCTAAATAGAATAGACAGTCACCTGTGGGTCACAGAGACGGGGGTTAATAGGGCATGTAAACCGGAGGGCATGTGGTGGTGAGTATCCTGTCATCTGTCGTTAAAATCCTTGTCAATCCCTCGAATTTCGCTCAGCGTGTTTCTAATTATGCAGTAACACTATTCATATGGTCAGAGGAGTAGAATGACAGACTAACAGTGTCGCCCACCAGCAGTTTTAACACCTTACTGTAAGTTTTGTGGGATTGTAAATATGTAAAATTAGGTACAATGTACAGTCAACTGGTCTTAATGTCTCAAGTACAGATACAAAAAACAGTGGCTTTATGGAGTCAACTAAAATGCATCTCTGTTAAACTTCTGTTCTTTCTACAGCTCCCTGTGGAGGCCACTTCTCAGCTCCTAGTGGAGTTATTTTATCTCCTGGGTGGCCTGGTTACTACAAAGATTCGCTCAACTGCGAGTGGGTCATAGAGGCTGAACCAGGACGCTCCATCAAGATCACATTTGAGAAGTATGCTTTTTTAATTTGAATAGATATTGTTGCTTTTGTACATATATATAATTAAATGATTACAACAAAGAAATCTGTATATTGTAAATACACTACCATTAAAAGGTTTTGGGTCAGTAAGTTTAAAAAAAACAAAGCATATGCTGTTCTTGCAAACTTTCTTTTAGACAAAAATCCTGAGAAAAAGTATCACGGTTTCCAAAAAAAAAGTAAAAACTGTTTACTATCTTTTAGCACTGATAATAATGAATGGTCTTGAGCACCAAATCAGCATATTATAATGATTTCTGCAAAATGATGTAACACTGAATACTTGAGTAATAGCTGCTTTGCCATTACAGGAGTAAATACAAAAAAATGTTGTTTTAATTTGTAATAATGTTAGGCAATATTTTACTGTATTTTTGTTGATCAAATAAATCCAGCCTCTGTGAGCGTAAGAGACCTTTTTTTCAAAAACATTAAAATCCGATTACTGAGCCCAAACTTTTCAACAGTAGTGTATAATAAATATGATAAAGCATTCTCATTCCTGGCAAGGACATTTAATTATTGTCTGTTTTTCCAACCAGATTTCAGACAGAGTTGAATTGTGATTTCCTGGAGCTTCACGATGGGCCCAATGTTCTCTCTCCTCTATTTGGCTCATTCAACGGCTCCCAGGTGCCTCAGTTCCTATTCAGCAGCGGCAACCACCTGTACATGCTTTTCACCACTGACAACAGCCGCTCAAACAGTGGCTTCAAGATCCTGTATGAAAGTAAGTGTACAGTAAACTTTCCACAGTTTCAAAACTTACCATTTGAAAGCAACTTTTGTTAATTTAGAGCACCAGCAGGCAGTAAATACAGTAATTGAAACGCTCTCAAAATACCTTTTTCAAAGCTTCATCTGTCTCACTATTCCTAGGCGTAACAATAGATGCCTACTCCTGCCTGGATCCAGGGATTCCAGTCAACGGTCTTCGCTATGGTCAGGACTTCTCCATCGGTTCCACCGTGTCCTTCGGCTGCGACTCGGGCTACCGCCTCAGCCACGAAGAGCCATTGGTCTGTGAAAAGAACCACTGGTGGAGCCACCCACTACCCACCTGTGACGGTTAGTCTCCTGAGACATTCGCAGTAAAAAAAGATCTGTTAATCTTTGTGGCCTACTGATCAATGAAACTGTTTGGTAAAGAAAAAAGGTGACGTGTTGATTTACATCTCGAATAAAAGAGGTTCAGAGTCAGTGACAAAAAGGGCTTAATAGACCGTATTACTAAAGCAAGACAGCGCTAAACAGCAGGCTTGTGCTGGCAATGAAATCTCTGCTTAACGCTGGATGAAAGGCGTTACCTATGTCTTAACCCGTCAGAGCTCCTTAGGCTGCCTGTCCTTCGGCTATTTGATTACATTCTTTGGCTTTGCCTTCTCGAAGGCAGCTAAACTGAAACAATGTGATTCAATGCAACGCCATTAGCCCATCGCTGAGAAGGACTCTGAGAGGCAATTTGCTGTGAAGGCTGCTTCAGCTGATAGGAACTGATGCGCTCACCAGATTAGATATCCAGGGGCACATTTTACTGCGCACAGTCATCTCACTTCCATGGGCTCTAAATGCAGCATGTATTAGAGACATGCACCTGCCTGTACTGCTGTCTCAGGTAGCAGAGGTCTGTCTGATACTGTACATCCATCCTTCTCTGAGCACCATGCAGTGTTTAAGAAAAAAACATATGAGTACTGATATGAATCCAGCATGAATTTTATGAGGTGAAAGAGAGGTGACGTTTTTGACCAATATTCCAAGAAATAGATTAGGCTGGTATAAATTCACACTGTTTTTCTTTATACTTCTGACACAAGCAGATTCTTTTTGTTATTTTATTAAGCTCCTTTTTGCATATTTATTATTTAAATAAAATCTCCAGCATCCCTGCAACACTACATAGGAAAAGTTATTTTGAAAATTGAAAGATGGAAGGGTGGAATTATACAAGCCTTGTTGTAAACTGTAATTTGGCTATATAATGTGGGCATTCGCCAATGCTCCTCAGATTTCTTCTACTTCAGCAACGACTACAAGATCATTCTGGTGGGCTTTCCAGCCATAGGCTGTGCAGCTCCACTGCCAAGCCATTGGTTCATTTTTAGCGCACTGCACAAAGCAATGGCCGTGCAGTTACACTGCGTTTAAAAAAAAAAAAATCAGTATCGGAGAAAAAGGAGTTTGCCCTAGCATCGTAAATAAGACGCAGCACTCATTCCGTATCTCAGGGAACCAAGGTAACGTTAGTAACCGAGTACAATTTGGTGTTGAAAACTGTTGTAACCTAATGAAAACAGACACCTATTTTTTCTTCAGGATTCTACGGTGGCCGAGAGAGCTCAACGCGCTGCAACTTCAGAAAACACATACAAATAAAAAAAGCACCAGCAAATCAAGAAAACATTTTCATCAGTTTGACAGCAGATGGTGCAAATGCTCACAACACAAACAAATAAATTCTTTTTTGGTTGTGTTTTGAGCATTTGCAGCGTGTGTGTTGTCAAATTGACGAAAGTGTTTTCTTAATTTGCAGGTGTTTTTTTCTATTTGCAGCGTGTTTCTTTTTTGGTTGTGTTGTGAGCATTTGCAGCGTGTGCGTTATAAAATTGAGGAAGTTGTTTCCTTAATTTGCAGGTGTTTTTTTCTATTTGTAGCGCATTGAGCTCTCTCGGAGCAACCGTAGGATTCTTTGATGAAAAGAAAGTTCAAATGAACAGTATTTGTTTTAAATAGAAATAACATTGTAAATGTCTTTACCGTTACTTTTGGTTATTTAAATGTATCCTCGTAGGAAAACAAAATATTTGTTTTAAGATAAAAAAAAAAAATACTGACCCCAAAATTTTGAACAATACTGTAGTTGCTATGAAAGTGCTTAGAAGTTTCAATCACAAGGAACTAAGATATAAATGTTAATTCACCTTTGACATTTTAACTGATAAGCCCAGTATTGCCTATTTGTGTATTTTTCTTTTGGCGTCTATGTCCTGTCCTGTCACTGTCATTCTGTTGCACTGTCGAGCTTCTGTCACTATAACAAATTCCTCGTATGTGTAAACATACCTGGCCAATAAAACTCTTTCTGATTCTGATATATGGGCTAATAGAAGAGTGAAATCCTTTATTCTTATAAAGGTCCATTTGCATACATTGAATTTACTGTAAGTGAAAGGTCTGTTTAAATAACCTTCATCGCTCTGCCTTTAGCACTCTGCGGGGGTGATGTTCGAGGACCTGGAGGCACCATCCTGTCCCCGGGATACCCTGAGGTCTACCCCAGCTCCCTTAACTGCACTTGGACTGTGGAGGTCAGCCATGGCAAAGGTAAAGCAGCAATTGATATACCTTAACTGCAGTTTGTTACCCTCTTATTGAAAGTTATATAAACATTAATTTTGACAGGCCAAACGCTGAAGAATAATATACAAATTGATAGCTGGACGAAATGCACGTAGTCTAGCTAAAGGTACAAACTGTCATGAATACAGATTTAAGTACTTGTCCATACCCTGCTCTGAAATATCATTATACAACCTTTTAATTCAGAATAATGAAAGTTCCGTTGAATTTTAATTTCCCATTGCTGCTAATGCATATCAATTTTGAAGGCCATTATGTTTAGTGGACAGATGGAACTGAAAATACACTTTTCTCTTTCTGACATAAATGCAGAAAAGTTTCAGTATCAACATTTTCTTTGTTCTACTTGTTCTACTTAAATTCACAGGGCCCGAGAAAAAAAGGTTTAATGAATGGGCCTCCCTTCTCCTGGGTCTAATAAGTGGGCTATACCCTTAGTGGGGCCCACAAGTCCATTTTGCCTTATATAATGAAGTAGAGCCTAAATACTTGATCATTCCTTTTATTCTTTTCTTTTTTTGTCAGTTTTTTCTTCCTTCTCCAAGCTCCACCAGACAGTGAATGTCAGAGGTTGACCAAAACCTTGAACTACATTATTAGTTGGTTAATTTGTGCATTGCTCTTGTTTCCCCAATAGGCGTTCAGTTCACCTTTAACACCTTCCACCTGGAGGATCATCATGACTACCTGCTCATCACTGAGAATGGGAGTTTTGTTCAGCCTCTCGCCCGCCTCACAGGTGCAGAACTGCCCTCGCCCATCAACGCAGGGCTCTATGGCAACTTCAAGGCCCAGCTCCGCTTCATATCTGATTTCTCCATCTCCTATGAAGGTTTCAACATCACATTTTCAGGTGAGGGATATCCTGAGAATTGACCCTCTGAAGGGCACGGGGACGATATTTGAGTCCTCTTACAGTTTATACAGTATTTAAAGAATCAGGCTATTTTCTTATCTATTGTGTGAACAATAAAAAATTATTGTAAAACCCTAATGATTTGTGATAAAACTACCAATGGTGAATTAAATTAAAAAAAATATATATTTTAAAAAGATAATTTGCATGAAAATAAAAATAAAAGAAAATTATAAAAAAATAAAAGAAAATGTATTTAAAAAAATAGAGGCATAATTAATATCTAAACAAGAAGTACAAAAACAACAAAAATATTTAATCTTTTCATGTTCATTATGTTTACCCCAATCCCTAATAAATATTTATTTTAATGTTATCTTTCAAATTCTGTTTCCCCAGAATACAACCTGGAGCCATGCGAGGATCCAGGAATGCCACATTTTGGGCGCCGTAACGGTTACAGCTTTGGCATCGGAGATAGGCTTACCTTCTCCTGCAATATGGGGTACCGCCTGGAGGGAGCACTAGAAATAATTTGCCTGGGAGGGGGTCGGCGCACGTGGAGCGCACCTCTGCCAAGGTGTGTTGGTACGTTGTCAGCTGTTTTCATTCATTTAAACTTGTATTCTCTTGATTCATTACCAAATGGCACACCACATGGACATATTTCTGATTCTAAAGAAAGGTAATGCTGACGTGTTCACTTTGACTGTTAGCCCAATGACAGAAATGCCTTTAATGATGAACCTGTTTTTATGGGGATAAATCAGAGGGGTTCAAACAGTGCATGGTTTAAAGGGGCAGTTCACCTAAAAATGAAACGTCTGTCATTATTTACTCTCCCTCATATCTATTTAAGCTTGTACGGCTGTATTCCTCAGTGAAAGACAAAAAATATTTTTTGGAAGAATTCAGTTTCTTTTTAATATAATGTAAGTGAAGGCAAGGCAAGGCAAGGCCAGGCATGTTTTGATTGTATAGCACCATTTAAATTGGTAATTCAAAGGCTTTACAAAAAAGAGAGAAATTATCATTCACAGCAATAAAAACAAGAAGTGAAAAATAATAAAACATGGAATTTTATAATGAATAGAAAGTGATTTAAAATGGAAATTTAAAACAGTTAAATAGAAAAGGATTATAATAAAAATGAGTCAGTTCGGACGTAGCACTGCTCATTCAACAATTGCACAGCTAATAGATGAGTTTGAGTGGATTTAAATGTTTATGTTTTTTACTGATCTCCTGGAAGCTGGTTCATGCGGGCAGGCATAATCTAAAGCGGACTCCCCTTGTTTTGTTTAACCTTGTATTTCTAACTGACTGATCCTTAATATTCCCTGAGGGGCTGTTGTTTTATATCCAGTGAGCTTATCTCAATATAGATAGGTCGTGAATTGAGACTTTTAAACGAGTAAAACTTTAAAATCAATCCTAAATTAACTGGAGCAGTTGGACCTGAGATTGTGTGTGTGCTCATTTTTTCTGGTTCAGTCAGAATTGCAAGCAGCTGGCTTTTAATAGCTCTCTAATGTGTTCTTGGAAGGCGGTAAGACCTTGCAATAATCCACCCTGCTGTGATAAAGGCAGAAACAAGTTTCTAAGTCTTGCTGAAACAAAACATCATTCTTGCAATGTTTTGAGTGATTGTATTGCTGATAATGCTTTGACATGTTACTAAAAATGGTCTGTCTGAATGAGAGAAAAGGCTGTCAATATGTTAAAAAATACAATTAACAATTATTTTAATAATACAAAATAAAAAGTGCAATATATAATTAGTAGCACAATTTTTAAGAAAGTCATAGAGGGTGAAATGAGGGTGAGAGTGATGACATGAGCTTCCGTTTGCTCCAATAGGACCATAGTCGCTTTCTTTGGTTGGCTAAGTTGAGGCTGATTATGATAGAGTAATTGGTTCCCTGGAAACACATAAAGAGTCATGTTGCCGTGCAGAGGGGTCACATTTCCATTTTGGTTCATAGAACTAATAAACTCCAGGACAGGAGCGGTTTGCCACGCCAAACTTCTTTCACAGTTGCTTTCACAATTCAGCTTGGCTGGCTCCTGCCGAGAGCATTTGGAGTGATTTAGTGCTGCTATTGTCATGTTTCAGTGTTTCTTGATTGTATCTCTCAGTGTATCTTGCTCACCGGCGTCAGTAAGTGACTCCTCGGCAATAAAGCATTCATCAGACGTAGACTGAGTGGGCTGAAGCGGCATCAATTGGAACTTAGCCATGCATGTCACAAGACAGGGGCATAAACAAAATGGCAATTATAATAATGGAGAACTTTCGGAGGTTTGCTAGTGACTCTACACTTTTCTCTTGTCGTGAGGGGGTCACCGGCCATTTTTCACATTAATTGAAAAAAGTAATAACTGCATTTATCATGGCTGTTTGTGTTCAAATGTAATTATTTATAATGTTCTGCCCTCAACCAGGAGGTTGTGTCCCCACAATTCTCTTTTTGTGTTGCATTGTCCAGTGCAAGAAAACGAATCAGTCCTGGAGATCAAGGATCACGTCCAAACAAAGTTAGCACATCCAGTGGCAGATCTATGTATGGATGACATGCTTCTTGCGGAGGTGGCACTGGGCACTTACACAAAAAAGTTATCTTTTTTTCACTCATTTGCTTGTCACATCGATTTGGCCTGACACAATATCTGATTTTCAATACATGGCCAAAATAATTCACAATAGCAATATTATTGTGTCCTATAAAAACTCTGTAGGAAAAACAAATACTATCAGTCAGAGTAATCTTTAACTCTGTTTATTTTGTATTTTCTCTTTTTTTAGCCAATGAATCACACTGAAATATGAGTGTAGGTAGACAGAGAGCTTGTAACCATAAACTGTAAAAGAAAAATTACACAAAGAACATTCAACCTGCAATTGGGGTGTCTAACACATTTTTCTATTTACAAAAAAAACTCCTACACTGGCGAGCAAACTTTTTTCGAGCTTGTATAGATTGTCTCAGTTTTGTCGGTCATCTCTGATATGGTTTTGTAAAGCAGTAGTAAGAAACTGTAAGGAAAAAAATCTACAATTTGAGACCAGAAACGCATCACGTAACTAAGAGTAAATAATAATAATTAATAATAATAATAATCCCGTAGCAAAGTTCGGACGAAGGAAGGAAGCGGACAAGGTTGGCTAGTGGAAACTCGGGGTTTTATTATCAGATAAACTTAAACAGGTGCGCACTCTGCGGCCTACTGTACATCAACTCTCTCGGTTGCTCCGCGATCACCCTCTGCGTTCTTTCTGGCTGTTCTCTCGCCACAGACCACGTGCCCGAGTCTCCACACCGTCTCCTCTTGAACTCCTGTTTCACAGTTGCTTTTATCTGGTCTCCACGCCAATTACTGCAATCAGACACAGGTGTTCCTCATTTTTGCACTTGACCACTTACTTACCGCTGTCTTCCTGAGTCCTTCTCCCGCTGCAGACTTCGCTGAACCACGCCCCCTCGCCACAAATACTATTTGCACCAGAGGTGGAAAGAGTACAAAAATATTCTACTCAAGTAAAAGTACCATTACATTACTGAAATTTTACTTAACGTACAAGTAAAAGTACCAGTCTAAAAAATATACTCAAGTAAAAGTAAAAAAGTAGCTCATTTAAAATTTATTCAGAGTAAAAATTACTTAGTTACATTTTAACAATGAGAGGGAGGAAAAATGGGATAGACCAAGGTGTCAAACTCAGTCCTGGAGGACCACAGCCATACACAGTGTAGAAATTACCCTAATTAAACACTTCTGATCCAGCTAAACTAATCATTTAGGCTTATTTGAAAAACAAAACTACATGGGGTGTGTGTTGGAGCAGGGTTGGAATAAACTCTTTAGGCTGTGGCCCCTCCAGTAACACCCTCCAGAGTTTGACACACCTGGGATATGGGCCTATAAATCTCAAACTAGGTGTTTTTAATTAAAGGAATCAGTTATTTAGAATAATAAACACATTTAGGCTGTTACCAGGGAAATTAAATCAGTATCAACTAAAATTAATCTTTGCAATGCAGAGGAACGCAGAAGCTTCATTGAAGTGGCATAGATGTATTACACACTGACATGAATGCATTTAGCCTGCAGTTACAAATGCAGAAATAATGTTTTGATAAATAAGACATAAAATGTGACCTGAACCACAGAACCATAAGGGTCCATTTTCCTAAATTGCGATTTATACATCATCTGAAAGCTGAATAAATATTTCCATTGATGTATGGTTTTTATGATCGGACAATATTTTAAAATCTGGAATCTGAGGGGAGCAAAAAATCCAAATATTGAGAAAATCCTTTAAAGTTGTTCAAATTAAGCTCTTAGTTTTGATATATTACAGTAGGTATACATTTACAAAATATATTAATGGAAACATGATCTTTTACTTAATATGCTAATGATTTTTGGCATAATAGAAAATTTTATAATTTTGACCCATACAATGTATTGTTGGCTATTATTACAAATATACTCCAGCGACTTAAGACTGGTTTTGTGCTCCAGGCCAGGGTCACAAATGTTAAATAGTCATTTGAAAATACAAAAATTAAAAGATACTTTAAAATTTAAATATAGAACACCAGTAGGGTGTCAGCAAGTCACTCATAAGAGAGTCATTGCGATTGAACAGAATCATTTAAACGGTTAATTCATTTGGAACAAAACACGTCATTGCTCAGAGTCAGAGACGCAAAAAACTGTGTATGGAATTATTTTTGTTGTCGAAATAGAGCAAAAACAGGCAATATGGTGTCTAAAACGCAAGTCTCTTAATTAACTTCTTGTTTTTTGAACTGTTGTAAAAAGCAAAACTACGGCCTATGTATGGTGATGGTGATTTTTTGGAAAAAACGGCATTCTTCATGTGATGTTGACTTACTATATTAAATTATATAAATATATTCATTTTCTGCTTCTATATCTTCAATTTTGTGATCATTCTAAACGCATTTTAACAGACTAAAAATCACGCAGTGAAAGAAAGCAGTCCAGATGCATGCGGATTAGTCTAATCTAACGTTACTAGATTTCACGGCACACTGTTTAGAGTGATTTGTTTGGTTTTTGGCAAATACTGTTAAATGTCAAATCGCACACGTTAAAACAACAATTACTATATATCTCAGATGATTATTGCACACCCTGCACCACTGTCTTTTGGCTCATTTGTGCAAAACCTTTTGCTAAAACCGTCAAAGCTTAATTTTAAACCACCAATGCAACGATGCAAGTATTTACATTACCTCTATGCTTTTGTGAAGGGTTGATGTCGAGATTTATAAAGCTGCTAGTTCGGTCTCCCGAGGCAACACAGCTTACACTGCATAATAGAGCATGAATATATGGCCAGGGGTTCACTTCATTTCTTCGAGTTCAACTTCAGCAGAATCTGACAGGGTTTGGTTTTCAGTTGGGTCTGCAGCATTAACGCCTGTCTTGTCCGTATGCATCTTTCTAGTGATTTTAGCGCAGTTTCTTCTTCCGCCCATTATTTGCTGCAGTTGTTTCCATGGAGCGATTTTTTTTTACTCAGTAACGAATGTGTTTTTTTTAAAATGTAGCGAAGTACAATACTTCACACTAAATATACTTAAGTAAAAGTAAAATTACAGATAAAAAAAATTACTTAAAAAAGTACAAGTACACAAAAGCTACTCAATTACAGTAACGTGAGTAAATGTAATTCGTTACTTTCCACCTCTGCTATGCACCCATTTGTAAGGAAGGCTGCAAATGAATTAATTTCTCTATCCAATGCTGTCACGTCACGTGACAAAAGAACGAAAGACTCAAGAGATGAACTAATCAATTCTCTTTCCGGCTCAGACTGCATATGTTTAGCTAATGAGGATGTCATGTTATGAACGAACGACTAAAACCCGAAGACTTGTCAGATAAGAGGTGAGGAGAGCTAATCATAGACTAGAGACCCAGGTAAACAGTGAATTGTTTATTTCTGTTTCTTATACCTTGCAGTTTTTTTATTGTTTGTAGAAGTGTGATCAATGTTTGCATAAGTAGTAGATGTGTTAGGGAAGTAACACGTAACATTTTAATAATATTTTGCTAAAATTAACAAAATTACTTGAAAAAAGATCCATTCATTTTGCTGAACAAGAATCAAGTGTCCAAGTCGGTAAAATGATCCAAACTTCCCATTTCTTGTGTGTTTAGTAAGGTTGTGATGACTATATGCACACTTGTGCTTATTTGTTAACCAATTAGCCTATACAATTTATATGTTTTGAAAACCGCCAACTGACCAAAAACCAGCCCAAATTTTGTCCACCTGCCCAAGCCAGTATTTACATGCACAAATTCAAAATCATATTCAAAACCGCCCAATCTGGCAACACTGTGCGTTGTTGTCTTCTGCTTTTTTTCCAGTTTAAATGACAACCACTTCAATATCTCTACCACCATTCATTGCCATTATTAAACTTGGAAGATCAGGACATTTTTTTTTATGAACTCCAAATGCATTAATCTAAAATAAGAAAGTCATATACACATAGGATAAAATACACATAGTGTTATGAAACCATGGGTGAATTAATATTTTTGGGTGTACTATCCCTGTCATCTTTGCCACTTTTTCAATGCCTGGTGAGTTTGCGACTTTGGACTGTAACACCTGGAGGAGCTGAGAGTATTTTTAGTTTTGGATTTAAACATTCCTTCCACTTGAGGGGAGGTAGACAAAGGTGGTGTATTAATCAAAATAACTTGACAGTAACACAGGCCTCAGCTTTCCCTCACATCCATCACCAATATTGATTTTACATTGTTAAATAATATATATTTTTTTTAAATAAGGACAAAGGGACCTTCTAGGTAACAATTAGGGCCAGGGGTTAGAATAAGCAAGTGTGTTAGACACAATATTACTGTGGCCGAGAGAGCTCAATGTGCTGCAAATAGAAAAAACACCTGCAAATTAAGAAAACGACTTCCTCAATTTGACAACACACATGCTGCAAATGCTCACAACACAACCAAAAAAGAAACACGCTGCAAATAACATTTATTTGGTTGTGTTGTGAGCATTTGCAGTGTGTTTCTTTATTTGTTTGTGTTGTGAGCATTTTCACCATCTGCTGTCAAACTGATGTTTTCTTGATTTGCTGGTGCTTTTTATATTTGCATGTGTTTTCTGAAGTTGCAGCACGTTGAGCTATCTCTGCCACCGTACAATATAGACATAACGGCACAATTTGAACTCCTTCTGACCCTGGGGGTGAGGCTATCTGTTTGGCCTGACCAATGAGCGACAAGGTATTTTTTTTTTTTTTAATTGCATTTGTTGACACTGATGGCACCTAAATTACCCAGCTTTAAACTTTAAAGTTCCTCCAATATGTTTGCTTTAAACAGCAACCTCTGATAATTATGATTTCCCCACATTAATTCTATGAATTCATTATATTTACTTCAAAAAATATCCCAAAGTGGCAAAAAATACATACTTAAGAAATTTTCTCTGTATATTCATTAAGAAATAACAATAGCTGGGTTAAGAATGTCTATTTGTACCATTGTAATCACATTACAAGTAGTGACTTTGTGTGTGTGGAAAGTATTCATTTGCCAGCGGTCCAGATGTTGTGAAACATGAAGATATAAGTATCTTTATATAACCTCGGGCAGTGATCTAAAGCATGGGAAGCTGCCCACAAAGGCCACAAATCATAATGCAAACACAGAGCTGTATAAGGCATTCATTGATGATCGTGTGCTTCAAACAAATATCCAAGGCTAAAGTCCTCAGATGTATTCAGTTTAGTTTAATTGATTTGTATAGATCTTTTCACAATGCAATTTGTGCCAAAGGTGCTTTACAATGATTGCTGCCTTACAAACTCTGCGGTAAGCAAGCAAATGGCAACAGTGCCAGAAACTTACTTAAGAACTCTTAAGTACATGAGGAAGAAACCTTGGAAGGAGCCAAGGGTTCATGGTTAGCATGACCCATCAGTCCCTGCTGATAGATATTGTAACAGCATCGTTATTCATTGACAGCGATTCAATATATTATGTATTTTATTTATTTATTTTACTTATGGCATGGAATTTTACTGAAAAGTAACAGTCATTGATTTCAATATTTGCTAATTTGTTGCTTGTATGTACTATAATGGTTATAATTACTAATAATAAATTAGTACTGTGTGTAAAATAAGGAGGATGTGGTGTTAATGTGAAAATGAAGTTGATGGTAGATATTTTATGTAGTACTTGTATTAATACAATTATTAGCAATATCATTATTAATTCACTAGGGCTGGGCAGATGGAGTGTACATTCATTGTTTCCATGATCACTTGGACATTGTTTATTTCTAGTAAAAAAAACAAAAAAAAAAAACACGTTGCAGAGTAGCTCATTCTAAACATGCTGCTTACCTCATAAAAAGTATGCTTTAGAATGTGTCAAATTGCTGATTTGCATCCTGGTACATATTCATCATAGCCAAAGGCACAGATTCATAAATTGTGTTTCTGAGGGGAGTTGTAGCCAAGTCAAATGATGACATGCTTTATTGTATAATCGCCTTATCAATTATTAATGCGAAACCATCACTCATATCATTCGTAATTCATAATGCATTCTAAACTTTAATTGCAGCTGTGAAAAACTGTTCAATATGTTGATCCCCGTCGATCTAGCTGGCAAAACTTTCATGACCATCTCGTTTTCCACCATTCGTTCCTTCCTTTTTCACTGTAGAGGAAGGTTTTATCATTAGCATAGATATTAAAACTGTATTTTAAGGCTTCTTTGTTGCAAGCTTTATCTTACAGGGCACATCTTGTACATTTTTAATGCATTCATCTTTAGTGCTTCTATTGCAAATGCCAAGGAGAGCCATTAACTGAATCCTCGTGATTAAAGCACTGCTTGAGTTTCTCATTTGGAAATGGACTTCAACATCTTGTTCTGTTTTTCTTTGTAAAAAAAAGTTTTGTATCAATGATACGGTGCTAACAGTGATATTCATATATATTTATTCCCTTAGTGGATGATTGAAGATGCTCTTACATATCCAAACTCAAAATGTATAATTTACTCTTAATGTTTTATCTGTAATTTGTGTCTGTGTATTTTGCAAAACAATGAGAGTGTGTGTGTTTTGAGGCACGGTTCTCTTAAGAGAATCAAGACAATTTCTGCTATAAAAGAGATAAACGCAGTTGCATTCTGTCTGGAGAAAGGCCTGTAGGCCTGTATATTGCTGATGGAGAGAACCTGTGTAAACTAGCAAAAACTGTGCAGTTGTAGGATCACGATGCTTATTGTGCAATTGGAGCTAGTGTACTAACGTTTCATGTGTGCTTTTGTTAATTTAGCAAAGAAACATTATTGAATTGATCATTGTCATACAGTAGAATGTTTTTTCCAGGTTATACATTATGGATTAATTAAATCTCTGCAAAATGACAAAATGAAAGCATTTCATATTTGAATCCAGAACACTAATCCATACTAAGGGGGACAAAAGTCTGAGACCACACTGTAAATGTTATTCATAATTAAATATAAATGTAACCTGGGACAATAGAATTGTTTATTTTGAAAAATATTTTTTTTGAAATATTTAAGATTCTAATTTTTTTCCATGTCCTTAATTAAATAAACAAATACTTTACATCGCATTAGCCCCTTTTACACATTGTAAATTGCCATTAAAATTACCCAATTAACTTTCCCGTAAATACACAAATATGCTGTTCACACAAACAATGGCATTCCGTCCTTTCACCAGTAAATTATGTTCACACATCAGTAACAAAATTCTGGTAAATTCTGTGATTTTATTCCTCAGAAGTTATATTTAAATGCTGCACTGTTTTCTTCATCCACGTGGATGAGAAGAACATTCATTTCGCTATCTGTCCAGTTTCACTTTTTCTTTTTTACTCCAGTGATAGGTGTAAGGGCATGATCAGACAAAACATGTTTTTGCTCTTAAAAACACAATATGCATAATAGTTATTATAGTATGCAGTAGTACTAGTAACTGAGGAGTTGCAGTGCTGATGAATAGAAAAGAAGGCAAGGTCTCAAGTTCAAGACACAGTGTTAAGGTCATGCTTTTGTCTAGCACATGTTTATATAGAAATACTATTAAAAGCAGCACCGCTTACTGTAAACATCTCCTTCAGAGCTTTATAATCAGCCTAAAGCAGACTTCTTATGTCAATGCACTTTAGGCCTATCAAGCTTATGGAAAATGTCAATATTGTTCCCTTTAATATTCTGTCATCTGACAATGGGCTTGGGTAGCTGTGACTTCACTTTTGTGCCGGGCACCCTGAGGGGTTTAGAATGGCAAAATCTCCTCCCGTGCCGCATTAAGCAGTTTGCTTTGAATTTAGGAGTAAAAGGATAACA